>PVJO010003314.1:0-21325 GCA_004026905.1 Hystrix cristata | reverse complement strand
CCAAATACCCACAATGAATGTAAACATTACATGTCACAAACACAAACTAAAAAAAAATACTAACAATAATAATGAAAATGGGGAAAGGGGATCTAGAGATGGCATGAGGGAGGTGGGGCGGGGAGAGAAGGAGAATAAAAAGGAATCAAAATGTTATATACATGTACCTACTCCCTAAGATGAATGTCAACTTCATGTATTGCAAACATGTATTAAGAAAATAAAAATTAAAAAAAAGAATGATAGTCAGTGGGGAATGATAAATTGAGCTACAGGAAAGACTGAGGCAAATTAAGTATCTGATCAGTCTAGTTTTCTGGTAGTATCAGGGTTGAAAGTTTTCTGTTGGGCTTATTCTAGAGCAATGATGAGCTAGCTGTCTTTTGTCTAGATTAGAAAGAGCTTTAGCTGGGTGGCACATACCTGTAATCCCAGCATTTGGGAGGCTGAGGCAGAAGGACTGCCATGAGTTGAAGGCCAACCTGAATTGCATAGCAAGACCTGGTCTTGAAAAAAAAAAGAAAAGAAGGAAGGAAGAAGAAAAGAAAAAGAAAAAAGACAGTACTTTCTGCCTGAGTCAATAGTTCTAGCTGTCATAATTTTGGAGGTGGCGTTGGAGAATAGGAATCATTCAGAACACAAGTATAATATTTTAGGTCCTATCTTTTTCTTTTCTTTTGGTGCCAGGGATCGAACTCAGGGTCTTGCGCTTGTTAGGCGAGCACTCTAACTGCTGAGCTAAATTCCCAGCCCCTAGGTCCTGTCTTGTACTAAAAAATATTTGAGGATTCATCCAACTTAGATTTGATATAATTAGTAGTAAGAATTGCAGTGAAAACTTACTGTTGATATCACATTTTTTTTTCTAGACACATGCTAATTCCTTATTGAGGGTGAGTAATATTTCCCCTGTAAAGGACATTCTGTTTAGAGCAATTGGCATGATTAACTCTTCTCAAGCTCTTCTACCAGTATAAAGCTAATGCCTGTCTTAGCTTGGCTGCTTTGTGACACCATTTTGGACATGGTGGTAGCGGTTGTCTGTGTAAGGCGTGAGGTGGGGGAGGTCAGGCAGAAAAGTTGCACATAGAAATAGAGTGTGGCACAACCGTGGTATGGTGATGTCAGTAGGAGATGGGAAAGGAGGCCAACAGAGAACTGTCATATGAAGCCGGTTCCTGCCCAAATGCGCTATCTGTGACACCTCTGAGTTGTATGGGCATGACAACAGTGGGCACAGAAGGAAGAGAAGAAGGGTATACCACAGCCAGAGTAGATCTTTTCTCCCTCTGGAACACCTGCACTTTAAAATAGAGTCATTGTTTTGGTAATAGAACCCTATTGCCTGGCTTCTTTATAAATATTTGATTAAATAAAATCAAATAGTACCTCTTGGCTTTCCAATCTCGTACCTGCCTCCAAATGTTCTTTCCTATTAAATCGGCTTACATTGTGAAGCATATTTGGTGATTATTATTTCTAATAACATGCTGAATAACATGCTAAGGAATTTGGACTTTAATTAGGAGCTGTGTGATCTGCTACAAAAGCTTTTTCCATAGCCAACAGCTTCATAAGGAAGATTGCAATAAATCTCCTGCAATTAAAGTTACAAACAGTGATGTGGGCAGAAGGTAGAATATAATGAGTTTAGGAATGAATAAAAGTTAAAGAACTAGACAGAGAGGATGTAATTTAAAGTTTGGTTCAAATTAAAAGTGAATACAAAAAAAAAACCCAAAAAACAAATTAAAAGTGAGTTTAGGGTCACATTTAAGGGAGCAGGCAAAGGAAGAGTTTTTCAAGAAGGGGGAAATTTAAGTATGTTTGTAGGCTATAAGGATAGAGCCAGAGGAGACAGAGAGATGGGTAAAACATAAGGTCCATGGGAAAATGAGACGTTTCCAAGATAAACTGGAGCACATTGTGGAGTTTTTGTGTTCTGAGCTCGGTTCTCGCTGTGTAGTGCAGGCCGGCCTGGAACTCACTCTGTAACCCAGGCTGGCCTCAGATTTGTACCAGTCCTCCTGTGTAAGCCTTGCGGATTACAGGTGTGCGCCACCACTCCCAGCTCATCGACTGCTGTGGTAAGGAATTTTGACAGTACTCCATAAGCAGCATGCAGCCACTGAATGGTTATAAAGAAGGAAATAGTGATATATTTTTTTATTTTGAAAAGGTAACCCCGATAGAATTGTTAATAATTAACACAGTAAAACCACTAACCTTTATTTGAGCATGCATTAGAAATTGTAAGACACTGTTCTTGAAATATTTCTTTTAATCCCCATATCCCTCCTTCTTTTTTTTTTTTTTTTTTTTTTTTCCAATTTTAGAGTTTGAGCTCAGGGTCTTCCCACTGAGCTGCATCCCCAACCCTTTTTATTTTGTGGGATGAGATCTCCCTAAATCCCTAAATTGGCCAGTCTGGGCTCAGACTTGTGATTCCCCTGTCTCAGCCTCCCAGAATGTTGGGATCACAGGGATATACCCCCATGCCCAGCTTTTAGAATCCTTTAAAATAGTACTTTTATGTCTGTTTACTCTCTGCAGGCCATGCAGTTCATCACAACTACTCAGCAATGCCATTGTTACACCAAAGCAGCAATGGACAGACAATGCCATGCTATGTGCTAGACTTAATTTATAAAAACAATTACCAACCCCTCCTGATGCCTGTAATGGTTTGGGAAGCTTTAGTGGAGGATAAAATGTGACTTACTATATTTTACTTTAGCCCTTATTGCTATGGTGAGATGATGAGAATAGAATTATTCCTAGATAGAAATGCCTTTTTTTTTTTTTTTTTTTTTTGACACAGAGTCTTGCTATGTAGTTCAGGCTGGTCTTGAAGTCACTATGGAGCCCAGGCTGGCTTTGAACTCACTGTGATCCTCTTGCCTCAGCCTCCCAAGTGCTGGGATTACAGGCATGTACTACCATGCCTGGCAGAGGCATTCTTTCTTAAAAGAGGCTGACTAGAAACAACAATTTCTATGTAGTTTAACTGTACAGTATTCTGTATAATACCTGCTTATCTTTTTATTACAGTTGCCTTCCAGCAGAATGATCCTAGATAAAAGTTGATGAAAGCAGGGTATTTGTTTTATGTATTCTTTTGTCCTTAATGCCTTGTATGTATGTAAGCAGCCACTCAGTAAATAATTGCTTGAAGCTGGGTGTGGTGGCGCATGCCTGTCATCCCAGTACTCAGGAGGCTGAGATAGGAGGATCGCTGCGAGTTCAAGGCCAGCCTGGACTACATAGCAAGACCTTGTTTTAAAAAACAGAACTGTTTGGGCTGGGGATTTAGCTCAGTGGTTAGAGTGCTTGCCTAGCAATTGCAAGGCCCCGAGTTCAATCCCCGGCACCCCCTCAAAAAAAAAAATGAAAAGAAAAAATATTGTTTGATAAATTAATGGTGTAATGACTCATAATTGTGTGAATGTTTAGAGAAGATACCTGTACCTATTTTAAAGACACCTATACAAACGTAGTCCCTCTAGATTGATTTCTCATTCATCTTGCCCAGATTTCCTTTGGTCCGGTACAACATCTTCCTTGTATGTGTGTGTGGTACTGGGGATTGAACGCAGGGCCTTCCTACTAAGCTACATACATCCCAACCCATTTTTAAATTTTGTGATGGGGTCTCACTAAGTCCCTAAGTTTCTCAAACTGGGCTTGAATTTACAATCCTCTTGCCTTAGCCTCCCAGAGCATTGGGGTTGCAGGTGTGCACTACCATGCCTGGGTGCAATTTTCTCTCTTCTGCCCAACTAAAGTTTCTGGTGTTAACTGAAACTCTTAGATGTTCTGTCTGTATAGCTCATAGACATTGTGCCTTGCCTGCCAGAAACAGCTTCAGCATCCCAGACTTGGTCCTTCAGCACTGTGTGTTGCTTATATTCATTGTTTATTAGACTTTTACCAGCTCCACATTCCCTTGATTCATTCTCTTCCATATTAGGTGGTGAGTTTTATTTCTTTTCTTTTTTCCTCCTGTCCCTTCCCTTTCTTTTTTCTTCTTTTTCTTTCTGATTGAACCCAGGGCCTTGCACATGCTAGGCAAACACCATACCACCGAGTTACATCCCTATCCCTTTTTATTTGGTTTTGAGACAGGGTATCCCTAAATTTCCCAGGCTGGCCTTACTCTTGACCCTCCTGCCTTAGCCTTCATAGTAGCTGAGACTACAGGCATACACTACCACACCCAGCTGTAGGTGGTGAGCTGCACAGTTAAGAAACTGACAGATGAAGACAGTCAAAGATCCTACTTTTACAAAACAAGGAGTAGGGAGTCTCTACAGACGGGGGTTGAGGAGTGGAGAAGAGAATGGGTATGTAGAAATCAGCTTCTTCCCAGCTGCCTGTGATGAACTTTGATTCTTAGGTGGTTCACTTCTAAATTATAATTATGATAATGGCTTACATTTTTAAAAACTTTTAGCCGGGTGTGGTGGTGCACGCCTGTAATCCCAGCATTTGGGAGGCTGAGGCAGAAGGATCGCCATGAGTTTGAGGCCAGCCTGGTCTACATTGTGAGTTCAAGGCCAGCCCGAACTACATTAAAAAAAAAAAAAAAGAATTTAAAAACTTTTACTGGGGTCTAGGGATTTAGCTCAGTGGTTAGAGTGCTTGGCCCGTGAGCACAAGGGCCTGATTTCGATCCCCAGCAGACCAAAAAGAACCCCAAAAAACAAACAAAACAAACAAAGAAAGCTTTTACTATGTGCTAGTCACTGTCTTTTGCACGTTATGTTAATTATTTCATTCTTCAGTCTTTCTAATAATCTTATTACAGACAGTATTATCTCCATTTTACAGAGAGGGAAACTGATGCTCACCTAGTGAAAAGTGGAAGTGGGATTTGAACCCATGCCCTCTAATTTCAGAGCCTTTTAACTACTCTGCTGTTTTGTTTCTTATCTCTTACCAAGTTACAGGTAAGTTTCAGCCAGCCTTTGGAGCCCGCACTTTGTTTTCAGTATTGCATAGCTCTTTCCTCAGGTTCTTTTCCTTCCTCAAATTCCCACCAAATTTCAGGATGGACTTACAGATCACTGGTAGTCCAGAAACCACCACTTGAGAAATTCTAATATTTCCACATTAGTTAAAATGTGGAAGCAGTGTATCTTACAAACTGCTGTAATGTTACAGCTGACCAGACATCCTCCCCACGTGGTTCCTTTTCATTCAGCAATAGTTTACCGAGTTTGCATCCTGTTTTTAGGTGCTGTGAACATGGCAAGGAACAAATGTCCATGGACCGTGCTTCATGCAGCATTGTAGTCTGCACAGTGCAGCCACTGCCCTACCCGCACCCTCCCTTGCAGTTGGCTTCTTCCCCTTTCTCTGCCCTTGTAACCTGCAGCTGGTTGGGACTTGGATATTGTGTATGAGGCTTTCTTCTCAGTAGCCCGAGTGCCTTAGTTATTGGTCTTATGACGTTTATTGTTTCCTTCTTTATGATCAGTCAAAATTGTTGTTTCCTTCTTTATGATCAGTCAAAATTGTCCTTCTTTATGATCAGTCAAAATTGTTGGTTTTGTGTGTATGTGCATGCGCATGCTTACGTGTATGTGTGTGTGTGTTTTGATTTTAGGGATTGAACACAAGCCTTCAGATGAACCCCACCCCCTCACCCTCAACAACCCCCTCACCCCGCCCCTGTATTGTTTGCTATATTGTTTTGTAGTTCATTATTTTCATTTAACCCTATATTTGTAGCATCTTCTCATATTAGTGTTTAAATATCTACTTAATTTTTTGTAATGGCTGTACAGCATTTTACCCTATGAATATAAGATAGATATTTAAAACTGTCTTTTATTGGTGGTTATTTAGGTCTATATACACTGCCGAAAGTAGATGTTCTTTGTCTTAGTCCATTTGGGCTGCCATAATCTAATACCTTAGAAAGGGTGGGTTATTATTTATTTATTTATTTATTTTTGGTGCTGAGGATCAGACTCAGGGCCTTGCGCTTGCTAGCAAGCACTCTAACCACTGAGCTCAATCCCCAACCCTGAGAACAGGTAATTTATAAACAGAAATTTACTGCTCATAGTTTTGGAGGCTGGAAAGTTCAAGATCGGAATGCCAATAGAGTCAGAATCTCCCGAGGGCTTTCTGCTTTGCAGCGCCCGATTCCATGTGGACCCTTTGTGGAAAGGCATACACACTCCCTTAGCGGAAGTCTTGTATGAGGGCACCGATACTGTTCAAGAGGGCAGAGTCCTTGTGGTCTAATCACCTCCTAAAGATTCCACCACCTGGTACTGTCATCCTGGGGACTGTGCTTTTCTACATAGGGTATTCGGAGGGACACAAGCATTCAGACCATAGCTTTATAAATATTTTTGTTCACCTGAGTTCAATATATTTGTAAGATAAGTTCCCAGAGGTAGAATTATTAGAGCATTTAAGTGTTTTGCTAGATATAATCAGTTGTGCTTTGAAAAAGTTGTACCAAGAATTCTACAGTTAATGTAATGTCGTTTCTCCTCATCTTCTGGACAACACTGGGCATTATGAGTCTTAATCTTTGTTAATTTTATTTAAAGAGTGATTTCTCCTTGTTTTAGTGTGTATTTCTTTACTTACTTTTATTTTTTTGGGGTGCTGGGGATTGAACTTGGGACCTCGCCCTTGCTAGGCAAGTGCTCTGCCACTGAGCTAAAAATCCCTAACCCCTGTTACTTTGAACACATTTTTATTTTATTTTATTTTTGAGACACTGCCTTGCTATATAGCCCGGGTTGGCTTGTACTTACAGTGATTCTCCTGCCTCAGCCTCTCAAGTGCTGGGATTACAGGTGTGTGCCACCATGCCTGGCACATTTTGATATTTTATTAGCCATTTATACTTATTTTTTTGTAACCATGTATATGACTTTGGCTTATTTTTCTATTAGGTTATGTTTCTTTTTTATTATATATTAGGAGAAATTCTTCGTGAGTTAAAGACGTGAGTTAGTCTTTTTTTTTTTTTTTGAGACAGAGTCTTGCTATGTAGTTTAGGCTGGTTTTGAACTCACTGTATAGCCAGGGTGGCCTCAAGTTTACGACAATCCTCCTGCTTTGGACTCCTGAGTGCTGGGATTACAGGTGTGCGCCACCATACCTGGCTAGACATTACGTCTTTTATTCTCCACCAAATGTGTTTTTTTCTTCCAGTTTGTTGTTTATAAAGTATAGACCTTCAGCCGAGTGTGGTAGCGTATGCCTATAATTCCAGCTTTTGGGGGAGGCTGAGGCAGGAAGATCATCAGGAGTTTGAAGCCAGCCTGGACTACATAGCAAGACCCTGTCTCAAAACAAAACAGGGTGTTGGGAATTTAGCTCAGTGGTAGAGCACTTGTCTAGCAAGTACAAGGCCCTGAGTTGGATCTGCAGCAACCCCCCCACCCCTGCCGCAATGCAGATTGGATAGTCCAACGTACTTACTTTTTAGATGGAGCGACTGAGCCCCAGGTGGGGTTAGCAACATTTTCCTTCTTTTTGTATGAGTATGTAGTCAGCTACATGGCAAAGTTGAAAAAAGCATCAAGTTTTCTTACTTCCATTTTGGTGCTTTTCCCATTACACCATGCTGTTTTAAGGCTTACCAAACTCCCTCTCCACCCTTGCTTTCACTGCTACATATTGCTACAACCAGATGTTTCTCAGGAAACTTAGACATTTCTCAGTGTGTCCTCTTAGTCAGGCTAATCACACAGGAATGCAGGGGACTCCACAGGTGTCGGATTGGTTCTAATACCTGGGTAACTCAGCTGGTTTCTCTATATGGAATTTATATTCATGTCCTTTTTATTTTGTTTAAGAATCTGTTTCGTTTTTCAGGTTCATGGGCGTGTGTGTACATCAAGGACAGCTGCATGCGCTTACAGAGGTGAGCCTTGAGCAAGCACGTGGAGGTGACGCTGTGCCTTAGTTTCAGCTCTTGTGGTTCCATAGTAAGAGTTACTTGCGTGTGTGAGCAAAATGTTACGTGTGTTTTTAGTTACAGCATCAGCGGTGCTTTCCTGTTGCCTTGGGACAATGGCCATGTCTCTTAATAGCCTGTATTCCCTCACACTACTTGGGAAGTGTTCTGAGAGGATGCTCAGGTGTTCACTTGCTTCTTGCTTCTGAAGCCAGGGAGGGCATCACTGGGCTGCACTTTCTCCTGGCAACAAATTCCCAGACCACCTGGGGATGTCTGGTGTCTGATCTATAATCCCACAGCTGCTCCTCCTGTGTCCTGATTGGTCTTATTACTTTGGGATCAGTTACTGTCTACACTCACCTTTCATTTTCAACCATAGTCATCACTCGCCTTCTGAGGGCCAAAGCCCCTAGAGCAAAGGTTCTCAGACTCAGGTTCAGAGGTAGGTGTTTCAGACTTTGCTTGCATATTTCGTGGAAACACAGTTTCCTGGAATCTTCTAGGTTTGAAAGGGTTGCGTAGATCCCATCTGTTTGTGTTTGTTTGTTTGATATTGGGGATTGATCTTGGGTGTTTATGCCTGCTAGGCCAGTGCTCTACCACTAAATTATATCCCCAGACCTTTTGTATTTTTTTTTTTTTTCCTCAGTCTTTTGGCTAAGATCAAGTTTATTTAGGCATTTGTTTGTTTTGCAGTACCGGGAATGAACCCAGGACTTTCTCACTGAGCTACATCCCCATCCCTTTTTGTTTTTGTTTTGTTTTGTTTTTTGAGACAGGGTTTCATGCTGTAGTTCAGGCTGGCCTCAAACTCGCGACAATCCTCCTGCCTCAGCCTCCCGGGTGCTGAGATTACAGGCATGCACCACCACGCCTGACCCAGCCTTTTTTATTTTTTTAAATTTTATGTTATTTTATTTTTTTGAGGCAGAGTCTCACTGAATTGCCCAGGCTGATCTCAAACTTGCAGTCTTTCTACCCCAGCCTCCCAGAATGCTGGGATTATAGGTGTGTGCCACCAAGTCAGCTCCTTTTTTATTTCCTATTTTGAGATAGGGTCTCACTAAATTTCGCAGGCCAGCCTTGAATTTGTGATTCTCCTGCCTCAGCCTTCAGAGTGGCTGAAATTAGAAGTATGCACTACCACACCCAGATGCCATCTGGAGTCTCGAAAGATTATTCTCACAATCATCTAGATTTGAGAATCTATATTCTAGATTGTTTTTACATTTCTCCATGAGAAGCACTGAAGTACAAAGTGAAGAATTTGGGAAGGAAACTTGTTTAACAGAATTTGCAGGAGTTTTTGTTCCCCACTAGTACCTGGTATTAGGAGAGTTCCATGCACCTCGTTCTGTGTCTCTTTTCTCAGTTAATGAAGGCACTGGGATGTGGAATATACATGACATGTATGTCCTGCATCATGTACGAAAGGCCAAAGAAAGGCAGAATGGTGAGAGGTTAAGAGCATGGGTGCCGAAATCCTGAGAGTGTAGATTTGACTCTCTCTGTGCTTCAGTGTTTTCATCTGTAAAATAGGAAGAATAGCAATAGTACCTGTTGTAAGGAGTGCAGATAGAGAAGAGGGCAAGGAGCTGAGGCCTGGAGTGTTTCACTTTTAAAGTGTAGGGAGAAAGATTGAGGCATGACTTGTGAGGTAGGAAGAAACCCAGAGAGCATGTTGGTCCGGAATGCTTTATGAAATACGAAAGTCTTATTTAGCACAGTGCCTATTGTATAATTGCTTAATACAACTTAATTGTTACAACTTTTATTATTAACAGTGACTACTTCTTCCTCTGAATTCTCTTTTTTTTGGGGGGTGCCAGGGATCAAACTCTGGCAAGTACAAGGCCCTGAGTTCAATCCCCAGCACCAAAAAAAAAAAAAAAAAAGAAAAAAGAAAAAGAAAAAGAAAAAAAAAGAAGTGATTCTATAAATTCTTTAAACTCTTTCTCTTTCTCAAGCCTTCTATCCATCAGTACTCTGGTACTAGTACGTGTAAAAGTATTTGTTAGTGGGGATGATTATACACATGTGTAAATGCAGCATTCTTGGGGGCTGAGGCAGGAGGATCACAATTTCCAACTTAGCCTGAACAATTTAGTAATTTGGTGAGATCCTATCTCAAAATAAAAAAATAGATTATCCTCTGAAATATGAATTCTTTGGAAGGGCTTCTTTGTTAGTTTTTCTGACAGAGAAGAACATTCTTTAAAATCTGTAATCATGCTGAGCTTGGTGGTGCACACCTGTAATCCCAGTGCTCAGGAGGCTGAAGCAGGAAGATTGCCACGAGTTCAAGGCCTGCCTGGACTGGACTGCATAGTGAGTTCAAGGCCAGCCTGGACTACATAGCAAGGCCCTGTCTCAAAAAAAAAAAGATTTATTATTGTTGGTGTTTCTAGTATTTTTTTTTTTTTTTTTTTTTTTTTTTGAGACAGAGTCTTGGTATGTAGTTCAGGCTGGCCTTGAACTCATAGTGATCCTCCTGTCTCAGCCTGCCAAGTACTGGGATTATAGGCATGGGTTACCACGCCTGATTTTGTTTCTAGTATTGGCTCTGTTTCTGGTATTGTTAAAGGGATATTAACTTATGAGATTAATGATTTTTATTATATTAATAGGTTGATAGTAATGCAGCCCAAATATTCAAATGTTTATTTTCAGAAGGAGATCAGCAAAGGCCCTGATGACATATGTCTCTGGGGAATTCTAGGTTTAATTGCCTTATAATTTGACTTGGCAGCATAGCTGCTAGTTTCACCTAAGATCATAAAACTAAATTATTAATAATATCTAACACAGCCCTTGAAACTTGACTGGCATTCAGCAAATATTTTTTGATTGGTGGAATACCTGTCCTTTAAGTAATGTGAGCACAGTTTCCCATTTTTCTTCAAATGTAGTTATCACTAGTTACGGTAGGGACTCATAGTTTAGTTCAGTGGTAGAGTACTTGCATGCATGCATCAAGTCCTGGGGATTCAATCCTCACACCTTTTTTTTTTTTTTTTGTGCTGGGGCTCAAACTCAGGGCCTTGCACTTGCTAGGCAAGTGCTCTACCACTGAGCTAAATCCCCAGCCCCTCCTCACACTATTATTACTACTACTACTACTACTACTACTACTACTACTACTACTACTACTACTACTACTACTACTACTATAGTAGACACGTATAGTTCTTGTTAATTCCTGTGGAGTATTGACAGTGTTTGGGAGAATATTTCTCGTATACATAGTAATCTGGACTTTTCTGGGCTTGATCCATTTCCATGGGTCTTCATTATAATTGTAGACATTAACTAAATTTGTAACAGTCAGACACTTCAGTTTTTGCTTTTTCATTTGTTTGTTTTTTTGAGACAGAGTCTCCCTAGGTAGTACAGGCTGGTGTTGAACTCCCTATGTAGCCCAGGCTGGCCTTTGAACTCTTCGTGATCCTCCTGCCTCAGCCTCTCAAGTGCTAGGATTATAGGTGTGCACCACTATACTTGGCATTAGTTTTTTGCTTTTAAACTGCCTGAAGTAGAATAGATTTTTAAATTTTTGAGCAAACTGGTCTTTGTTAGAGTA
This sequence comes from Hystrix cristata, assembly GCA_004026905.1. Taxonomy (NCBI): domain Eukaryota; kingdom Metazoa; phylum Chordata; class Mammalia; order Rodentia; family Hystricidae; genus Hystrix; species Hystrix cristata. The sequence continues at coordinate 9,812 of PVJO010003314.1, read as the reverse complement.
AAAGCAGTTTGATAAAATATTATGCAGGACCTTTTATGTTGAATGAGTTGAATTAAGAATCTGTATTTTGTTGAGTGGCAATGTCTCATAGTATGTCTGACTCAGAAGATCTAACTTTTTCACTTGGTCAGCTAGGTTTTTTTTTTTTTTTAAGTTTTTTTTTTTAAGCTGGTTTTTAAAGATGGAAAATGTAACCCTCTGTAGAAGTTAGCTATTTCTATATGCTGTCCAACCACGAAACCTCAAAAGCATACAACAGTAAACGCTTATTTCTCACACATCTCCAGAATTAGCTGAACTGAGCTAGACTGGGCCGTTCTGCTGGTCTCATGCTCACGTGTGGTCTGCTCTGGGCCAGGATTTGCTGGGGCAGCTGGGCCCAGTGGGCTGCTCTGGAAAGACCCTTTTATACTAGAATAGCAAGAGCATCCGTTCCATTGGCGTAAGTGCTTTTCACAGCTGCTTATGTCCAAGTTTGTACAACTGTCAGACACCCACTGTGGGTGGGATGTTATGCTTGGGACCTTATATCAGCTATGATTCTCAAAATTCTGTGGTCCCACGTCCTCCATTTTATAAATGAAAAAACCAAAACTTAGAGAAATTTAATTAACTTCCCCATAGTAGAATTGGATCTAGGTTTATCTAATTTCAAAGCCTATATCCCTTTTCCATTACAATATACTATTCTTAATTTCCCTTTATATTCCCCACGTGGCTGAGCACAGGTACACTTTTATGTGTACTGTATGTAGCGTTGGTAGAATTGAATTCTAACTTCTACTCTAGGTTATTTGGAAAGATATTTCCTACTTATTGGGTATATGAGAATATTTTTGGGTGCAATAACAGAAACAGTGAAATGGTGTAAACAACAAAAGGATTTATGTAACTGAAATTACAGCAGTTCATTAGGTTAAGGGTTGATTTAATTCACAAGTTAGTAGTGTTCGTTCACCTTGCTATTTGCATCTCTTTGCTCTGTCTCTACTTTGTCAACCTCATCCTAAAATTGGTTATTATTCATAATTTTAAAAAGTAGGGTCTGGGGGGGCTGGGGATTTAGCTCAGTGGTTAAAGTGCTTGCCTTGGAAGCACAAGGACCCGAGTTCGATCCCCAGCACCAAAAAAAAAAAAAAAAGGGCTGAGGATTTATTTTGTTCAGTGGTTAGAGTGCTTGCCTTGCAAGCACAAGGCCCTGGGTTCGATCCCCAGCACCAGAACAAAAAAAAAGTATCTGTTGGGGCTGGGGATGTAGCTCAGTGGTAGAGTAGTAGCCTAGCATATGCCAGGCCTTGGATTTAATCCCCAGCACTGCAAAAGAAAGAACAAGATGGGTGAAGGTGGGATCAGGAAGAATAAATAGAACGCTTCAAAGCAGATTATGTCCCATCTCATGTTTTTCCTTTTCAGCTTGTTAAGAAAGGACCAAAGAAGGAAATAACCTCATAGTCAAGCAGTTTGAAAACTTTTAGTACAGAAACTATTAGTAGTTAGAAGAGTTAGGATTTGAGGAATCGATTGGAGATAGATATATATGTGTGTATATATGTATATCCCCATATAGGCCAGGCATGGTGGCACACACCTGTAATCCCAGCATTCCGGAGGCCGAGGCAGGAGGATTGCTTCAAGCTAGCCTGAACCACACAGCGAGAGACCTTGTCTCAAAAAACAAAACAAAACAAAACACATCCATGTATATGTATATGGGGAAGGGGCTCTCAAATGACTGTACTCTCTGGTTAAAGGAGTCAGCAAGTGATTTTCTTGGTGAGTAAAACATTTCGGGAAAGACATGTTTGCCTTTTCTGCTGTGGAGGAAACCACCCCACACACACACTGTGGCTGTGAGAGCCCCTTAGCTGATTCTTAAACTGCGGAACATTCCTTCGGCCTGATGAGGTGATTCTGTCTCTACTGCAGAACCGCCTCAGTCAAGCAGATACTTAGAACTAAAGGAAGCACTCTTATTTCCTGAGGGAACGGACTGGATCATCTGGGTATGCTGCTTCCAAGAGTTTTTGGTTGTTGCTGTTGTTGTTTTCCCCAAAGGCCCTCATCCTCGTTTCAGTCCCCAGTCGTACCCCACCGTAAATCTTCTTTCTTTATTGGGATAGTTACTTTGGGAACTTCTTGTTTATGTAGGTTGATGTGTGTTGCTTCTGAGTCGGTTTTGTTAGCCTTAGAAGAAGCCTTACATAATCAGACCGCTCACAATGAAAGGAAACTCTATGGATTCAGTGACCAAACTCATGCATTATTTATAAAATTGAACAGCCAGACCCCGATTCCAGTTTCTTGTTGTGCTGTGATATTGCCATTAGTTGTGCTTTCTGCTTTCCCTGTTTTTGTGTGGCTCGGCACAGTGTATTCTTCTGACCTGATTTCCCAGCAGCTGGGTGTAGAACTGCCTGAGGCCCTCCACTGGGTTACCTTTGGCAGCAGGAACATACCTCTCTTTCAGGTGTGGTCAGCTCTGAGGGGCTGCCGTTATCCCGTGGTGGTTAAGGGGATGCCAAATATATTAATAGTCATTATTTACTATCACTTATATTCTTTTTTCCCCACTTAATTACTTTACTAGTATTTCAAATACAGTTAGCTTGGTTGCCCCCTGAAACTGTTCATCCTTTCAAATCTTTTCTCTTGTTATAATCCTTGTACTTTCACAGGACACAAAATCAATACTCAAATCAATAGCTTTCCTGTATACCAATAATGAACCCACAGAGAAATAAATTAGGAAAAACAGTACCATTCACAATAGCTTCAAGAAAAATTAAATTCTTAGGAATTACCAATAACCTAACAAAGGAGGTGAAAGAGCTGTAAGAGAACAAAAACTGTAGTACTCTGAAAAAGCAGATCAAAGAGGACATCAGAAAATGGAAAGATATTCCTGTTACTAGATAGGCAGAACCAATATTCTCAAAATGGCCATATTATCAAAACTGATATATAGTTTTAATACAATCCCAATCAAAATACCAGCAACATTCCTCGCATAACTAAAAATAATAATCCAAAAATTCATATGGAACCAGAAGAGACCCAGAATAGCAAAAGCAATCCTGGGGAACAAGAGCAAAGCAGAGCTGGGCATGGTGGTACACGGCTATAATCCCAGCACTGGGGAGGCCGAGGCAGGAGGATTGCTGTGAGTTTGAGGCCAGCCTGGGCCACATAGTGAGTTCAAGACCAGCCTTCACTGCATAGTGAGAACTTCTCTCAAAAAAAAGAAAGAAAAAAAAAAAAAAAAAGCAAAGCAGGATGCAACACAATCTCAGATTTCAAGTTGTATTACAAATCTATAGTGATAAAAGCAGCCTGGTGCTGGCACAAAAACAGACATGAAGCTCAGTGGAACAGAATAAAGGATCCAGAAACAACCTCAGGCACATTGAGCCATCTGATCTTTGACAGAGGGGCCAAAATCCTACACTGGAGGAATGATAGCCTCTTTTAAAAGTGGTGCTAGGGCTGGGGATTTAGCTCAGTGATTAGAGTGCTTGCCTTGCAAGCACAAGGCCCTGAGTTCGATCCCCGGCACCGCAAAAAAAAGTAAAATAAAATAAAATAAAAGTGGTGCTGGCCCGAAGCCCTGCACGTGGCCTTCTTGTGAGAAGTCAAGCAGGTTTCTAATAGGATGGCCTAGTGCTCGCTTTGGCAGCACATGTGCTAATAGGATGGCCTAGACCTGATGTCAGTCTGAGGAGTGGATGATACAAAAAGGACAGTCATTGTTTAGAGACAGGGTCTTGCTATTTGTTCACGCTGGCCTTAAACTCACTACGTAGCCCAGGCTGGCCTCGAATTTGTGGGAATCCTGCCTCAGCCTCCTGAGTGCTGGGATTATAGGTGTGTACCACTATGCCTGGCTGCCACGGAGTTTTTGCCACTGTGTTCACTCTTTCATGATGGCCCACCCTCATGCTATAGTGTGCACTTTTTTTTACTACCTTTACTTGGCCCAAACTTACTCTGCAGAGCCTGATTGTTTTCCTACCTTTAATACAACTTTGCTACTGTTTTTTTTAAAAATAGTGCTAGGAAAAGAGGAGGAGATGGCACCTGCCAGGGAGTGGCTGTGGCCAAGACAGTGAGGAAGCACAGAGGCGGAGCAACCAGGAAGCCTCAGGAGAAGAAGTAGAGTGTTTGCTGTTACCACTAATCAGTATTTCTCTATTAAAAAATAAAATACTGCTAGGAAAACTGGCTATACACATGCAGAAGATTGAAACTAGACCCATACCTCTCACCAGGCACTAAAATAAAGTCAAGATGGGCATAGTGGTGCATGTCTGTAATCCCAGCACTCTGGGAGGCTGAGACCAAAGGATTGAAAGTTTGAGCCCAACCTGGGCAACAGTAACTTAGCAAGGCCCTGTCTCCAAATAAAAAAATAAAAAAAGGCCTAAGTATGTGTCTCATGTGAAGGCCCTGGGTTTAATCTATAATACCAAAAAATCAAATCAAATTGAGTCAGACTGAATCAAATCAAACCAAATCAAAATGAGTTAAAGACCTAGATATTAAAACAGAAATATTGGATCTCCTGGAAGATAAAATAGGTAAAACTCTTAAAGACATAGAGACAGGCAAGGACTTTCTGAATAGAACCCCAATTGTAAGACATAACATCAAGCATTAAAAAATGGGATCATATCAAATTAAGAATCTTCTGTGTAGCAAAGGAAACAAACTACAGAGTGAAGAGACAACCTGCAGAATGGGAAGAAAAATTGCCAGCCACTCCTCAGATAGAGGACTAATATCTAGAACATACAAATAATTAAAAAAAAAGTACACTCCATAAAATGAAAGAGTCAAAAATGGGCAATTGAAAAAAAAATGGGCAATTGAAATGAATAAACATTTCTTAGAAGAAGAAGTACATATGGCCAATAAATACATGAAATGTTCTACATCTCTGGTCATTAGAGAAATGAAAGTTAAAATAACACTGAGATTCCATTTTACTACATAAAGAATGGCTGTCATCAAGAAATCAAATAATAACAAATGCCAGAGAGGCTATGGGGAAAAGGATTCCTTCTGCATTGTTGGTAGGAATGTAAACTAGTACAACCTCCCTGGAAATCAGTGTGAAGAATCCTCAAAAAACTAAAAATAGAAATTCCATTTGACCCAGCTATTCCCCTTCTAGGTATCTTCCTGAAAGAATTAAAGACACCACATTACAGTGACACATGCACACCCATGTTTATAGCGGCCCAACTCAGCTAAATCTTGGAAGTGGCCTGTATGTCCATCCACAAATGAGTGGATAAAGAAAGTGGCATTTATACACAATCGTGTACTACTCTGCCATAAAACAAGTCATTTGTAGGAAAATGGGTGTACCTTGAGACTATAATCCTCAATGAAATAAGTCAGAAACACAAACTAAATATCGCATGGCTTTTCTTATAGGAGAAAGCCAAAGTATAAATAATTTAAAGTGCAAAATAAAGGATAATAGGCAGTAATAAGGAGGTAGTTTTTTTTTGTTTTTTTTTTTTAAAACATGTAGTCCAGGCTGGCCTCGAACTCTCAGCAATCCTCCTGCCTCAGCCTCCCAAGTGCTGGGATTACAGGCATCCACCACCACACCCAGTGGGAGATAGATCTTTTGCAAATGGGAAGGGAACCAAGAGATGAGGGAGTGAGGAGTGGAGGGGGAAGTAAAAAGATTTAAGATGTGTAATGTATGTATACATACTATCTTTCCTCAATTTGTGTACTACAAATATATACTAATGAAAAACAGAAGATTTGCAAAAAATTCTTGTACTTTCAAGTAAAAAATGAGGGTTTAGCTTTGACTTTTTCTCATCTGTTGAATTAACTGATCTCTAGTCCTATCTTATTTTCTTTGTGATGTGCGTGTGGGTTTTGTTGTTGGATTTTTTTTTGAGACACGGTCTCTATGCAGTGCAGACTGGCCTTGTGGTATCTTTCTGATTATGGTTCTTTCTCTCCATTCCAGATGCTCTGATCTTATTCCATGTCTAGATTCTTGTGACTATTCTGTAACTGGTTTTCCCGTCTCTGGTCTTTCTTTGCTTCATTTTGAGGTATTACTACCTGAAATGATAATGTGATGCTTCTGTCTAGACGCTTCTGTTTAGCATTCTAGACCTGCAATCTGGTTTCAGAATACAATCCCTCCTTTCGGGTAGACAGGTCTTTCGCTCTCCTCTGCACATCCCAGCGTCAGCTTTGGAATATCCCCGCTGTCCTCTTGCTGCCCCTGCCCCACCCTCCGAGCTGTGTCAGGTCCAAGGTTCTGTGCCGGGATCCTGCCTCCAGGATAGGGCCTATCATAATGCCACGCAACTGGGCCCATAGCATATACTTAGTGTGTATTTACAGTTGATTGTCCAGTGTAGCCCCAGCCCTGGGAAAGCTGAAATAGCCCTTGAGGAAAAATGCAGAAATCAAAAATAGCGTGAAACATCACATCTCAAATCCTTGCACGGTAAATTTATTCCACTGAAGTACTTGCAAAAATAGCTAAAAAATGTTCCTACAAATACATTTTGGCACCTGCTTTACTTCTATAAAAAGATAGCTTTTGTGTATTTTTTTGTTTTCTGTTATTTAGTGATAAATTCCTAAATATATTATAGTACATGTTTTGTCTTATTTTTAGTAACTCCCTATGACATTTGAGAAACAAAACTTTGAAGTTGCCAATCTAACCCACTAGAAAAGTTCATTTGATTTTCTTTTTCCTTAAGGCAGTTTTTCCCTGGCTTGCCTGCTAGCTTCTGGCTCATTTATTAGTCCAAAAATATTTATTGGCTCCTACCATGTGTCCAGTACTTTCCAGGTACAGGGAATATAATAACGAATAATAAAAATCCTTCTCCTCATTAGAATTTACACTGTAATCAGCAAAAGGGTCAAAGGAATTAGACTAGACAAGAAAACAAATTGCACATATATGGTGTTAAATTCCAGATGGTTTGAAAATTTAAATATGTGGAGCCAGGTGTGGTGGCACATGCTTGTAATCCCAGCACTTAGGAGGCCGAGGTGGGAGGATTGCTGTGAGTTTGAGGCCAGCGTGGGCTACATAGGGAGTTCAAGACGAGCCTGAACTACATAGCAAGATCCTGTCTCAAGAAACAAACCAAAAAAAAAAAAAAAATTGTGGCCAAGGAATAAGGGATACCTCACAGAAGAGACAAAGACTTGAAGTGACAGACACAGAACTAGCCGAGTGGATATGAAAGTGTCCTAGGCAGCAGGAATGACATGTGTTAAAGGCATGGGCATGGGCAGGAGTGTACCTGGACTGGCTCAGGATCCCCAAGAAGGATGAGGTGCCTGCCAGGGGACTGAAGACAGCAGTAGTAGGAGTCAGAGGGGAAACACAGGCCTGATCACATATGGCTTTATGGACCATTGTGAGGATTTCGGCTTTTGCTCAGAGTGAATTGTGATGTCTGCGGAGGTTTTTTTAGTAGCGATAAGACATTGTTTAACTTAAATTTTAATAGAATCATTTTGGATTCTGTTGTGGTGAGTGCCTGGAACAAGGGCAAGAGTGAATGCAGGAAGACCAGTTAAGAGATTGTTGCAGTAAAATCTATGTAAAAAAGATGAAAGGTGGTGGTAACTCGAATCTGAATGGTAGCAGTGGATCTAGTGATTATAGACCTATTTTGAAAGAAGTAGGAGGACAAGAAGAAGAGGAGGAGGAAGGGGAGAAAGAAGAAGAAAAAAGAGGAGAACTGGCGGTGGTAGTGGAAGAGGAGGAAGAAGAGGAGGAAGTTCTCCTAACACGTTGAATGTGGGATCTGAAAGAATGAAAGAAATTAAGAATAACTATTAGGTTTTTGGCCTGAACATCTGCATTAGAGTTGCAGCTAATGGATATGGGGAAGACAATAGGAGCAAGAGGGAGATACCAAGAGGTCAGTTTCGAAGCAGGGAACTCTGTGATATTTGTTGGTCATCCAGGTGGAGCTATCTTTGTAGAACACTGGGGTTCCAGACAGGCCTTTGAGGGGTACCTTCCTCCAGATCCTCTTCACCAGTCTTTTCACTAGAAAACATCTTGTTGATTTGGAAGAGGGCACTTTGCAGCTGCTATATTACCTCCTGAGTAACAATAATAAAATATCATTAAAAGGGTTTTCTTTTTTTTAAATTTTCGTACATATTGGTTATACAGATCAGTGGGTTTCATTTTGGGAGATTTGTAGATACAGGTAACGTGCTTTGGTACATAACCCCTCTCTTTTTTAAAAATGCTTTTTCTGGGCTGGGGATTTAGCTCAGTAATTAGAGTGCTTGCCTTGCAAGCACAAGGCCCTGAGTTCGATCCCTGGTACCACAAAAAAAAAAAAAAAATTGCTTTTTCTTACTGAATTCTCTCTATGTGCCAGAGCCTGCTAAGCATTCCTCCCATATATTCTGTTTAAATCTCATTTAAGCCCATGAAGTATGTGATTTTTTTTTTCCCACTTTACAGATGAAAAGTCTGAGGCTCAGAAAGAGATTTTTTTTTTTGGTACTGGGGATCGAACTCAGGGCCTTGTGCTTGGTAGGCAAGCACTTTAACCACTGAGCTAAATCCCCTCAGAAAGAGATTTTTAAAGGTCTCTTAGCTAAGTAGCAGAGCTAGGATTTGAATTTCATTCTGGCTAACTACAATCCTGTGTTTACTAGACTTTAAACTCTTCGTGTTTAGCTATTTTTTGCTGCTGAATCTTCAGTAACTAGCACATAAAGGCACACAATAAATTTTTGTTGGGTAAATGGAGAAATGAATAAATGAATGAATACTACTTTCCAACACTTGGATTTTGAGCAGTTAAACTGTTAGCCACAAAGATGCTGCTTGGTTCCAGGGTTGTTTTGGCCGTGCGTTTGATGTATCTTTCCACAGTGCTGCTGCCCCGTACGGGACAGCAGAGGGATGACACCGTTCTCTGGAGAGGGTGTTCCTAGCTAATTTTTCTCCTAACCCCTCATGATTATGAAGCCAGTGGGATTCACAGAGCTTTTTCAGAGTTTAGATTTAGATGTGCTTCTAACAGAAGATTTGCCAAGTTTTTTTTTCTTGATTTAGTAAGTGATGTCATCCCCAGGTGTTAGATTTGAGTCCTCCCTCAAGAGCTGTTTCTACTTGGAGCCTAATAGGTAGGACATGGAAGGAGGGTGGCCTCTAGTATATTTCTCATACATTCATACTACACAAGGGCATTTTTGCAATCTTGTACCTGACTTGTAATCACTGTCTAAACTTTCTGTGTTTACTTATGACTCAAAAAAAGGGCTGGGGAAACAAAACAAAAAAAAAGGGCTGGGGATGTAGCTCAATGGGAAGGCCCTGGATTCAATCCCCGGTATTGAAAAAAATTAATTTGTAAGAATATTAGTGTACTGGGGGCTGGGAATTTAGCTCAGCAGTGAGAGTGCTTGCCCAGCAAGCACAAGGCCCTGAGTTTGATCCCCATCTCTCACACACACACACACACACACAAATTAGTGTACTACTTAGCTCTTCTACAAACGATAGTTTCCTTCTCTCTCTCTCTCTCTCTCTCTCTCTCTCTTTTAATCCCTGTATGCTCTTATTTTCTATGTCTTAGCAATCATCATTTCCTTTCCATTTTACTTCCTTACCATCTTGGATCCATTTATTTTATGCCAATTCCTTTTGCCATCATTATCTATTGCCACAACCTTCTAGCAAGTCTCCCTGATAGTCTTTTTTGTTTGTTTGTTTGTTTTTTTGGTGCCAGGGATCAAACTCGGGGCCTTGTGCTTGCTGGGCAGGTACTCTAACCACC
>PVJO010003313.1:0-125525 GCA_004026905.1 Hystrix cristata | reverse complement strand
TACTGATTGCTGGTTGCTGGGGGAGGGCCACTGTTTGCCAGCTGCGTTCAAAAAAGGAAGTGAACATTTTGTGCTTTGGAAGAATACTTAAGTACTAATGTTCCTTGGATGTTCTATCTGGTATGTGCTTTTTCCACCCCCAGATACTTCAGAAAGACTCACAATATCATTCTGCAATTCATTCCCGAGATGATTTTCATCCTGAGCCTGTTTGGATACCTGGTTTTCATGATTGTTTTCAAATGGTGTCAGTATGACGCCCACCTGTCCCGGAGCGCCCCGAGTATTCTCATCCACTTCATCAACATGTTTCTGTTTGACTATGACGACCCTTCCAATGTGCCTCTATACAAACACCAGGTACTTCTGTTTCTAAAAGTTCTTCTTTTACCCACATGATTGTCCAAAAACAAAACAAAGCAAAGAAAACACTGGGCTGGGGATTTAGCTCAGTGGTTAGAGTGCTTGCCTCGCAAGCTCAAGGCCCTGAGTTGGATCCCCAGCACCAAAAAAAAAAAAAAACACATGATTATATCCCGCCTCTCTCATCTTGAGTATTGCAGAGTAAGTCCTTGCAGGACCGAGCCGTCCAGGCACTCGGGGAAGGCTGGTAAGTCCTTCAATTCCCGAAAGGTTCTGGTTAGATGAGTGCCCAGCACTGCCAGCTACGGTGCAGCGGGACCCTTTGCCATTGGGGATGTTTGCTGAGGGTTTGAAAACCCACTATGAAAAAAGAAAAAAGATAATTCTTCCAACTGATTGGATTGAGACTGTAAGATGTTCTAAATAGCATCTTAATATTTAATGATCTTTTATTCTTTTTATTAGTATATGTTTGCAGGACATAATGATTACATTTATCACAGAGAATTGGTACATGTACTTAACACATTTTAATTCTTTTCTTTTTCTTCATCCTCTACCCCTCTCCTCCTTCCCTGCACCTTCCGACTCTTAATGATCTTTTAGTCAAAAAGCAAACTCGCTGGGTGTGGTGGTGCCTGCCTGTAATCCCAGCACTCAGGAGGCAGAGGCAGGCGGATTGCCGTGAGTTTGAGGCCAGCCTGGGCTACATAGTGAGCTCAAGGCCAGCCTGCACTACATAGCATGACCCTGTCTCGAAAAACAAACAAACAAAGCAAACTCTACTAAGGTTCACAAGAGAGAACATTGAAATAGAATCAAGAAGAGAAATTCCTCTGTTCACAAGAACAGTGGGTTTCTGGAAGTGTATGAGTCCTGCAGATGGTCTTATTTTTTGTTTTCATTTTTGCCATTTTCTGCTTCTCTCCCATGGACAGGATATCTGAACAGTCGGACTTCAGGGCCACTCTTAGCTCTCCCATTGCTCTCAGCCCCTTTATCAGCTTAACACACTTGTCCCTCGGTGTCTGGGGGCCGGGTTCAAAGCCTCCCAGCCCCCATCAACCCCAAACCGATGGATGCTTGAGTCCCCATAACCTATGCACATCCCCCCTCTTTTTTTTTTTTTTTTTCTGGTGCCGGGGATCGAATTCAGGGCCTTGTGCTTGAGAGGCAGGCACTCTACCACTGAGCTAACTCCCCAGGACCCCCCAGACTCTAAATTATCTCTAGTTCACTCATAATGCCTGATACAGTGGCGGTGCCACGTGAACAGTTGCTGAGGACCGAGGCTTGCTGCATAGCGCATGTGTTAACCGCTCTCCTAGACGCCCGAGCCTTCCTTCACCTGGTGAATGCATTGAGCATGCCTTGGCAAGCGGCTTCTCCAGCATTTTTCTATTCAGAAACACGACTGAGGGTTGGCTGGTGTCCCCACCGAGAGATGAATGATGATCTTGGCACAGGCTGAAATTTCCACAACCTCATATAGCAGGAAGAGATGATGTCCTTTAATAAAGTCCCTGCCCAGCCTGCTCTTGCTGGCTTTGAACATGAAGCAAGGACACACACACACACACCCTTTGCTAGGTGCTTTGAACATCATCTCCTTTTAGAAGTGGTAGAATGGCATGAGGAAGCTTCGTGGGCAGAGGATAGTAGGGGCAAGGTCAGCCCGGCGTCATGTGAAACTCTTTCCCTCTTTCAGGCATTTAAAATGGAGCAGGGTAGAAGACTGAACAGATAAAACGTTCCTGCCCTTATCAGGGCGGATCTTGTTACGCTGGGGTTGTAAATGGTCTCCTGGCATGAGCTGTGAGGGGGACAGAGCAGCTGAAGAGACTCTGAGGCTGGGAACCCACTTTTTCCTTCTCCTCTGAGTGCATTTCCAGTTTTTTCAGCAGCCCTGACCTGGCTGGGAGGCCCCGGGCTCTGCTGCCAATAGCTAACCCTAACCCTAACCCAACCCTAACCCTAACCCTAACCCTAACCCTAACCCTAACCCAACCCTAACCCTAACCCTAACCCTAACCCTAACCCTAACCCAACCCTAACCCTAACCCTAACCCAACCCTAACCCTAACCCTAACCCTAACCCTAACCCTAACCCTAACCCTCAGAGTGGGGAACTGGGTGTGTGACAAGAGGCGAGAGTCCGAGGACAGGAAAGAAAGCAGTCAGCAGGCTGTTAAGTGGGGCTCTGCCTGGGCCCTGCCAGAGTCCAGGGGACCCCAGAGGCCACACTCCAAAGCCACCTGTAGGGAGAATCCCTGCTGAGGCCAAGCAATCTCTTCCCCACAGGATTGGATGACTGTCCCACACTGGCGAGGGAACTTGAGTCGGCTTTGATTTTCTCTGTTAAGTGTAGGAGAGCAAGAAAGTGTAGATGATTAATTATTGAATATAGAACTGCAGATTGAACAATGTGACTTAAAAAGACTGTGGACTCTTGGTTACTGTAGAGTGGCTGATGGAGTCATAGAACCTGCTACAGTTTTTCTCCAGAAAAAGGAGTAACTATGCTCACAGAACAAGGGAAGACTAAAGTTGTGTTTGTAATGGGCCTCACGAGTGCTGCTTGTTCTAATGGTACCAATACATAATAAGACGCAACATAGAGAGGGCATGTAGGATGTCTGTATTGGGCAGAGGCTACCACAGGACTGAAGTTTTTCTGTTATAATAGGACTATTCCAGATGTGAAGGTAAACAGACTCAGAATGCTTTTGATCTCTCAAAATGCTGCTGAAATGACCCTATTTGTCATTTTGATTATATGAGGTATGATTGAAAATTACAATGAATGTTTTAATAAAATAACTTATTACAGTAAAAGAGATATTGCCATTAACTCCCCCTTGCTTTTAACATACTTGTCCCATCATCCTTGCCACTTTCTGAAGCATTCTGAAGTCCTCTTCCATGAGTGTCTTTAGTTACACTGTCATGGCTGCCTCGATGTCCTGAACTGATTAAAAATATTTACCTTTCATGGTCATTTGGCTTCATGGTACCAGATCCCATGAATAAGGTGGGTGAGAACACACTGTAATGTTTTTATGAGCTTGCCTTTCTGTTGGATGGAACTCAGCAGTAGCCTTTGCTGTATTTTTGATCACACCTTATAAAGACACTCACAAAAGAACACTTCCAGAACTGCTTCGGAAAGTGGCAAGAATGATGGGGTAAGTGTGTTTGAAGTGAAGGGCAGCCTATGAGGGGGATCAATGGCATATATCTTTTACTATAATAAAAAATTTTTTAAATATAAACACTGTATTTTGAACAGCCTTTGCATAAGGTGTGCTATGTGGTTACCTTAGAGTGACATGATCTCTTGGTCTTGCAGCGAGAAGTCCAAACTTTCTTTGTTATTATGGCTTTGATTTCCGTGCCATGGATGCTTCTGATCAAGCCATTTATTCTTAGAGCCAAGCATCGGAAATTCCAGGTAAGGGCTGGGTTTCAGGTCACCTGCTGCGGGTCACGATGTGGGTTCTTGGAAATGGACCTAGGCTGAGAGACAGTGTGGGGCTTCCATGGCCTAAGGTTGTAGGGAGGCCTTGAGGAGTTGACTATCACAGCATGTGACTGTGGCGGAACAAAGGATGAACAGATTACTCAGAAACAAGAATTAGTCTGAGTACCAAGAGGCCCAGGGGGACTGTCCTGAAGACAGCACCCAGCATAAGAGAGTCTCCAGGGAGCAGCTCTGAACTGAGAATTTTTGGCTTTTATTTAGAATAGCAAAGCAAGAGGGGAAAAAAAAAAAAACCCAGAAGAAAAACAGCCTGTGAAACAGTTTGTTGGGGGAAAGTAGAAGGACAATGACCAGACACAACATGGTTCACTAACCTAAACTTCTTATTGTTTTCCAGCTGTGCTGGGGGTAGCACAGTATACACAGTCCCATGTGCTTTTGCCCGGCAGGTTCCTTCACGGTTTAACCATTCACTTCTGGCCCCCACAGCTGATCTGCCTCAAGCATGGTTCTTTCCGTAGCATTACACCTGGGCCTTTTGTTTCCAGCATACTAGTGCTCATGTTTCCAAACACATTGAATCTCAGGCCCGGAAGCCTTTACTCAGGGTGTGCGTGTGTCATCTAGTGGTAGGTAATGATATATGAGGGTTTGAACTTGACTGTTTTATTACTGAACACAGAGGTCTTTGCTATAGCTTTACTTTTTAAATGAATATTAAAAGTTTTTTAAGCAGGAAAAGTGGCACATGCGGCTAATCCTAGCTATGTGGGGAACTAGAACGGGAGGATTGTGAGTTCAAGGTCACCTGAGCAACTTAGTGAGACCCCCTCTCTGAAAAAACAAACGTCGGTCTTCTTCTGTGTTCTAAAGTTGTAAGATTTGATTACATTGTGTTGCAGAGTGTGTCTGGGAATTAGGTAAAGAATAAATGAATCCAAGTAAATCAATTTTATTTATTGTTGATTTTCCCCTTTTGTCAAACACCAGTTTGAGCCACTTCCTCCCTTTGTCTAATCTGCTCCTGAGATACACATTTATGCAGGGAGTGAAGAAATGGTTAGTATCAGCCTAGAGCAAAGAGGATTTGGACGATTAAACCCTCCTAGGGGACACCAGAGTCTAGTTATGACACACAAACGCTGTTTGAGATGATTCTTTGCTTTCCCCACTGGAGCAAAGGATTAAGTGGAATGAACTGAGATCAGATGTTTTAAATGGTTGTAAGTATTTTTAGATTAAATTTTACTTTTCTAAAATCCGTGTCGGATATTGACCTCAAATGTGGGTGAAGAGAGCAACAAAGCAAAGAACATTTGTTTATTTCCATAACTGGGAGGAGAACGAGATGGTGAAAGGAGATTGGGGCCCCCTCATAAGAACTTGAAAGGTTGGGTTCAAATTGTTAGTTCTTCTGAATTCTTCTGAAGATCTATTATCAAGCTAGGAGGCTAGAATATATTCGACGAGTTTCTCGGTTTCATTTATAGCTTTTAAATATTTAAACATATGCTATGTGCACATCCAATTTTACCCTTGCCCAAAGCCCTCCAAATACTAGGTGCAGATTTGCTAAAGCAGCAAAGGATTTTTAATGCCTAATTTACAATGCTTCTCTGAAATCATTCTAGGAAAGACTGAATTCAGGGCAGTAAGCTTCACAGTGACTTGAGAGAAATACAAATTAAACATCTCTAGATGTTCCAAAATGTTCTAGAATCTAAAACTCTTTGAGGCCCTACATGATGTCACAAGTGGTAATGTCCTCACCTGACCTCATGTGATGGGTAAATCTAGCACCGCAGGAGGATCATATGTTCAAGCCCTGCCTGGGCAATTTAGCAACTTAGCCAGTCCCTGTCTCAAAATAAAAAATACAAATTGGACTGGAGATGTAGTTCAGTGTCAGGGCCCTTGGTTCAATCCCCAGTACCACCTAAAACAAACAAAAAAAATAACAAAAACCTGCAGGTATATTTTACTGATAAAAACATGATTAAATTACCTGTAGGCTGTGTGGATAAGGTATATATGGAACACAAATGAATTTTGTGTTTAGGCTTGGATTCCGTGCACAGGTGACTGTTCCAAAATTTAAAAAAAAATAGAAATCTTACACTCATCTGGTCTCAACCATTTCAAGAGATACTCTCTTTGTATTACATTCAAACTTGTGGGTAAAACCAGCCCAAACTGAATGATGATTGTACCGAGATTTTTTTTTTTTTTTTTTTTTTTTTTTTTGGTCTTTTGAGGCAGGATATCACTGTGTAGTTCAAGCTGGCCTTGAACTCACTGTGTATCCCAGACTGGCCTCAAACTCAAGGCAATCTTCCTGCCTCAGCCCCCAAGAATGCTGGGATTACAGGCGTGCGCCACCACGTCCAGCATCAACTAATGCTTTAGAGACTTTATTTTATGCAGTGTGGTTGTAATGATAAGGGTGTGTTTAGAGTTCTCTTGTTTGCTTGCTTGACAGCTGCAGGCTTTTACAGTCCAAGAAAATGCCGCAGAGGATGTTGAAGGTGGCCCCTCCGGCCCGTCCGGTTCTGCACACACCCAAGGGGCTCAGGATGACCCTGAAGAGGAGGTATCTGGCAGCGGGGCACCCGGGAAGACCTCCCAGTCTGTGCAGATGGTGGAGGAGCCGGTCTTGCCCCTCTCTGGGTGTGGGCACTGGCCGTCCACGAAGACATAGGCACAGGGCTGGGGGCCCCGAAGGCCCCTGCCAGCCTTGGCCCTGGAGCGCCAGTGTCGTGGGAGATCGGGGAGAGGGACTATCTGGGAGGACTGGAACAGCTCTTTAGGCCGAGCCCTGCCATGCCTGTAAGGGGCGAGCCAGCTGCAGAGCCGGAGGCACACGGGTCCCCGTGCTGCTAAGGCTGCTTGGCTTGGACCGCACCCCTACCAGCTACATTCAGCCTGCTCCGTCCACCACTGCCCTCCATGACAGCAGGGTCCAGAGCTAGCCTGAGATGCTGAAGCAAAATGTGGATTGATTCCCACACAGGTACACGTGGCCACTGCAGCTTCTTCGCCCCGTGGCCGCCATCTTGAATTGGGTCACTTATCTTTTGACCCTAGCTGCCTCCCCTGAGAAACTGTGGCTTGTTTTATTCCCTCAGCCTTTCCCCTTGTTTTCTTGGAGGAAGTCAGCTGGTTGTGTTTCTGTGGGGGCTGACATTAGCCACAGTCCTACGGGAACTTTTCGCTGGGCTCTACTCCAGTTCCTGAGTGGGGACTGTTGCCATGAGGGCCAGAGATACTACATATGGCCCCGTTTCTCTAGGTGATTGTTTTATTGTTTTTTTTTTGTTTTTTTTTTTTTTGTGGTGCCAGGGATCGAACTCAGGCCCTTGTGCTTGCAAGGCAAGCACTCTAATCACTGAGCTAAATCCCCAGCCCCTAGGTGATTGTTTTAGATATCTCAATTCAAATCAATGGATGATCCACTAGAGTTAGTGAAATATTCCCAAGTGCAGGGGCAGAGATTAACCTGCGGGATTGTTGGCCGTTGACATGACCAACTCTGTCCGACTTGCTGGACCCACACGAGCTCAGACTCGGGTCCCAGCCTGTCCAGTCCAAGCTCCCTCGTCTGCTCTGCCCGCCGCCTTCGTCTGTGTGTAGGCGGTTTCCACCGTGCCCCTGTGACCTGGCTGCCCTTGTTTGGGCGATTGTAGTCTCCATTCCTGGCCCTCTCCCGGCACAGTCATGTGGGGTCTCTGATCCGAGGCAAATGTAGGCTTGACCCTGCTTCCCCCAAGTGCCTCCTTGACCTCTCTGCTCGCCAGTTAGCCAAGGTCAAGTTCAAGGCCAGCTGCAGCTGGCCACATCCACCCATCGCCATTTCAGACCAGCTGGCCGCCCACTGGGTGAGCCTCAGACTCCTCCAGGCTCGGCGACTTCTAGAGCAGCTCTCCTAACTCAGGGAGAGGCTCTGCTGCTATCCTTTCTGCTATCGTGAAAGGGTACACACTGGAGCCACCGAGGCATGGAGGACGTATCCGGGAGTTGGAGAGTCCCACGGTAGGGCCTCTGTGCTTTAGGGACACATGACTGCGTGTGACAGCATGTACCGGGAGTGCACGCCCTGGAGCTCATGGGCGCCAGTGACGGGTCTTCTGGGGTTCCACGTTGCAGACAGAAGGGCCCACGTCAGCATCTCTAGTTCTTCCCATCCTTCAAGAACAGTTCCAAGTTCTTGCCACTCGGACTGACTTTCTAGCGTGAACCCCTGCCCCCACATAAACTCTCAGGGCACCGTGAGTGACAAGAAGTGGCCGGGGGGCTTAGGGCTCCTCCCAGGAGCCGGGACGTAGTCGGTCCTCTCCTGGGTCAGAGCTGTTCTTTGCCACACTCTCTTCCTCTCTCCCTGCCCTCCCTGCCCTCCCCATCCCTGCCATTCCCACAGTTGTTCCGTGGCTGAACTGAAAGGCCTTGATTTTTGTCTTTTCTCCACGGCCCAACATACTTGACCACAACCTCCATCCTTCCTGGATGCAGCTCTGTCCTTCTGTCCTTGACCATGGCTGTCACTTCTCCAGCTACTTTGACCTGTTCTTTCCCCCAACACTTTCTTTCTCTCTTATCTTTGAAGGTGTTTCCCGAGTCTGGAAGCCCCTCTTCCTGTGACCTTTCCCTTGTGGCTCTTCTTCCTCCTCCAGACGAGGTCCCAGGTGTTCACTCTCAGCCTGACCTTTGCTTCCAGCTCCATTGCCGCCTCTGCCACTGTGTACAGGCAGATTCCACTTTGGCCTGCTGTCCCCTGAAACTCAGCCTCTAGGAGAGTTTCTCTTCTCCGTCTAAGCTTCTCGGGCCCGGGGTCTGGGGGTCTGAGAGCCTGTGTGACCCCGGCCGCCCCTGGGTGGGAGGCCCTTCCTCATGTTCCCAGAGGGCGCTGCGGTCGGCCTTCGGGCTGTGACACGGGCCTGGCTGTGTGCTGTCCCTGCTTGCCGTGAGCCCCTAGAGGGCAAGGTCGGCTTGCTCCCCCACCTTTCGGGCCGCAGGAAGGAAACCGCCTCATTCCCAGCACTGAGCAAATCACTGTAGTGGCCCTTTTGCTTATGGGCCGTCTTCTCTCAAATCCACTGTGCTCCCACATCACCCCCCCGCCCCCCGTCCTCACTTTCCACTCCGGCTCTCGTCTCAGCCCTCCCCACCCTTGTCTTTTCAGAAACGTCAATGCCTGAGTACTGTCCTCTATTCCTCCCCAGACCAGTTCCCAGTTGGGGCCTAATTTTTTGCTCCCAGACTTGACCGAATGATGTTTCCAGCCTTTTCCCTACTGGGAGTCATTTTTCCTAACAGGAACAGTTTGCTTCTCTCTTACTTTCGGGTCCCCCTGCCCCGGACCCCTACATGGCACAGCGTAAGTCTCATCTCCTCACCAACTACCACCTTCTGTTAGCTTCATTCAGTGACTTCTGGGAAACGGTGCCACACACACTGCTTGGTGCTGCCAGTTCTCTCTCCTCAAGTATATTCATATTTATTTTCCTTGAGTTAGACCGAATGTGTCTTAACAGCAAAACCCAGATCTTACTCACCTGTGTGTCATTTTAAAAATACATTTTGTCAAAAAAAAAAAAAAGTTTTGTCAAGGGCGGAGCACTTGCCAGCAAGCACAAGGCCCTGAGTTCCATCCCCAGAACCCTCCCCGGCAAAAAGAAAAAAGTACATTTTGTGTGGAAGGAAGGATAGAGGGAGAGTAGGGAATGGGGAGGAAAACACAATCAGAGAGAAGGAATGAATACACAGCGTGCAGGCTGACTACAGCTCGCAGTAACCTGTTGTAGATTTTTAAGGAACTAGGAAAGAAGATCTCGGCAGCAGTGAGGACAGTGAAATGAAGAGCTGGAGATGTGAATGGCCTGATGGCACCAGCATAGATTGTATACATGTGTTGAAATCTCACACTGTGTCCCACAGATACATACAATTATTACATGTTAATCAAAAATTGAAAAAGTAAAGAAATAGATTTCAATGTTCTCAATACGAAAATAGAAAAAGGAAGTGCTTAGTGAAACAAAATGTTCCCTTTCAGTTCAACTTTGGAGACGTCTTTGTCCACCAGGCCATCCACACGATCGAGTACTGCCTGGGCTGCATCTCCAACACGGCCTCCTACCTGCGGCTCTGGGCGCTCAGCCTGGCGCATGCTGGTGAGTGACCACGGCGTGTCTCCTGGGAGACAGGCACGCTGGGCTGGCCCACATGGCTTCTCTGGACTCTTGGTGGTGTGTTTGCTGAGAGTGGCTGTCGACATACAGGTTCACCATGTTCTTGTGAGTCCCTAAGTACTCTGATGCCTTTTTCCATGTTTTCAAATTTATATGAATAGAACTGTATTTTAGTCAACCCAGTTTGCCATAATAAAATGCCATAGACTGGGTGATTTAAGCACCAGAGATCTGTTTTCACACTCTTCTGGAAGCTGGAAGTATAAAATGAGGGTGCCAGTGTGGCTGAGTTTTGGCGAGGGGCCTCCTCCTCCTCGGTGTATCTTCTCATGGTGGGAGGAGGTGAGAGAGAGAGAGGGGTAGGGGTGGGAGGGTGGAGGGACTCTCCCATTGCCTCTTCCTATAAGGTCACTAATCCCATCTGGGGGCCCTTCCCCAAACCTCATCGAACTCTAAGCACTTCCTACAGGGGCCTGGGTTAGGGTGAGGGGTGTAATATTTGAGTCTGGGCTAGAACACAAATATTGCATCCACAAAGAATCATGTTGCCGGCGTTCTTTTGCATCCTGCTTTTGTATGTGTGTCTGTAAGTCATGTTACTTGGATGTATTCATTGTGTGGCAATAGTTGTAGTTTGCTTACTTTCCCTGGTGAATGATATGCTACCATGTATGAGGTATGATTGAAAAATGGGCTGAATGTTTAAATTTTAAAAACTTATCACAGTCAGAGACATCAAAATAATTGCCCTTCCTTCGAACACGCTCTTCCCATCGTTCTTGCTACTTTCCGAAGCAGCTCTGGAAATGCTCTTTCCTGAGTGTCTTTACTTGTGCTGTCCTGGATGCCTCTGTGTCGTGAATTGATTCAAAATGTTTACTCATCATCATCGTTTTGACTTTGGGGAAGTGCCAGAAATTGCACGGTGCCAGATCCTGTAAGTGAGATGGATGAGGACGCCCCGGGACATTTTGAGGAGCCTGCCTTTCTGTTGGATGGTATGCAACAGGATTTACCACATTTTTTGATCACGTGTCACAAAGACACTCGTGCAAAGGGCTTCCAGGACTGCATCAGAAAGCTGCAATAACGGAATAAGTGTGTTGGAAGTGTAGGGGAGTTAATGGCGATGTGTTTTTTAGTGTAATCTTTAAAAAATTTAAGGATTCACCATACAGCGTTTTGATGACTTCTCATATTTGTGTGTTTTCCTCTTGGTGGAAACTCACCCGTTTGCACAAAGCTGCCGAGGCCGGTCTTGCGCACGTGCCTGCGTTCTCCGTCTCAGGGCGGAGGCGCCGACCTGAGGTGATGGTCTGAAGCTAATCTGCACTCGCAAGCTGGACCCTGGCGCTGAGATTGCTGCTCGCGTCTTGCAGAACTCTCTGAAGTGCTCTGGACCATGGTCATGAACGTCGGCCTCCGTCTGCAAGGCTGGGGAGGACTCGTTGGGGTCTTCGTCATTTTCGCAGTGTTTGCCGTTCTGACGGTGGCCATCCTGCTCGTCATGGAGGGCCTGTCCGCCTTCCTCCACGCCCTGCGGCTGCACTGGTGAGCAGAGTTGTCGCCGGGAGACGCGGGTGCTGTGGGGAGGGGCCGGCTGCAGGGCCAGTTGACTGGGCACTTAGCCTCGCCTGTGTGACGTGAGCGACTCGCGTGCCTTGCCGGGACCTTGGTTTGGTATTAAATGATGTAATAAACGTTCACACGCATCCTGGTCGCCCACTAATAAATGCTGCTTTTTGTTATAGCCAGCTTTAAGTGGCACCTCCAAGCACAGGTGGGGCGACCCGTCTGAAATTGGCTCTGGGACGGGTGCTGCGGCGGACGGTGTCGGGCCTTGGAACGGGCTGCTGAGCTCTGTGGTGGAGGGCGGAGAGGAGGGCACTCACAGGAAGGCCTGGACATTCACAGATGGACCCGGGGACTGGCGGGGACACGAGGTGGAGGGTGCGACACGCCCTTGCGCCGCTCGGACCGTTCTCGGCTTACACGGGCGTTTTCCCTGCCCTCTGTGGCCCTTCTGCAGAGGAAAGTTTTTACACTTAGGCCCTGAGGGGAGGGGATGGCAGCGTCCCGCACCCCCAGGATACATCGCCTGCCATGTCTTTAAAGACGTGAATTCTGTAATCTCAGGACATCCGCGATCAGACACGATGTTAGTTTTGTTGCGCTGTAAAGATACAGGTCAAGGTAGCTCTTCCTCTGCAGTAGCGCAGGCCCGTATTTGAGATGATGGCCGGGAATGGCTGTCATATCATCGTTTGCGGTGCACAGGGAGGCCGGCAAGCTGTGACACGGGGAGGGTTGCTGTGCTGTGGCCCTCCGGCCTGGAGAGCAAGGTGGGTGGGGAAGGGAGGAGAGGAGAGACCGCAGAAGGGCCTGGAAAGTCATCAGGGCTCCCGTGGCAGCCGCCAGACCCAGGAGCCTTTCCTGGCCGCCTTTCTGACCTTGAGTTGGCCTCTTAGAAATGTCCTGTGTCTTGGCCCCTGCCAGCCTCTAACCTGAGTGTTTCATCTCCTTTCCTTCCCGGCTCCCAACAACAGGGTGGAGTTCCAGAACAAGTTCTACGTCGGGGCCGGGTACAAGTTCTCCCCGTTCTCCTTCAAGGACATCCTGGAGCGGACCACCGAGGAGTAGCTCCGCCGTGCTCCCGCCCCAGCGTCCTGCCCGCGGGAGGAGCCGAGTCTTGTTCCTACAGAAGGCGTTCAGTGGACGATTGTTCTCGGCTGCCCAGAGGCGTGGAGCGATGTGTTACTTGGTTGTAGGCCTCGGGGTTCAATACAACTTAACCTGCTTTGGCAAATCCTTCAGACTTCATGGGGGGCCTTAATGACCAGTTAATAAAACGATTGGGAAATGAGGGGCCGTGCTGAGTCTTCTGGTGATAGTCCAAGTATTATAATCAAGAAAACAAACACAGGCACCTTTTGCTTTTTTCTGTAGGATGCCTTTATTCAAAACCATCCCATAACATTTAATATTGATAATTATAGGCCAGAGGGAACAATGGCATTATACAAACTAATCCCAAAGAGGGATCGGGTTAATTCTCCCATTTCCCTCTTCTCACCTTGTCTCGGGCTTAGCGTGACGTGCTTGGGAACTTTCCCATGGATTGTCACTCTGGATGAGGAAGAACAGGCAGGGTGGCCCTGGCATGCTCTGCTCGGTGCCAAGTGCTGTGAAGTGAGGTCTGCTGGCCGATGTGGGTCGCACGCATTGTGTGCTGAGTAACTGGAGAAGGAGGCAGCTGGCTTGGGCGGGTTCTAGGAGTGGGGCCCCAGGAAGGACCTGGCCGCAAGCTGGCCCGTGGCCCTCGGGGTCCGTGGGCCTGCACCGACCTTCTCAGGGCACCTGGCCTGTCTGGCTCCCTAGAGCCTCATGGGATTCGTGCCATGGGCTGCTTTGTCTAAATGGCCCCCGTCCAGGTGAATAACAAACTCTGTGGTGACCACACTGGCAGAATTAAGTATGAATAACATTTCTGTAGTGTTTAACAATTGAAGTAGTCCTTCAGTGTTATTTAGTTTTAAATGAAACACGGCATTTTATTTAGTTCTGAATTTTCATCATCAGTAAATGAAGTTTGAACAGCGCTGATCAGATCAACTTTGCCTTTCAGGTGGGTCTGACTTTGTGCCCCTAACTGCCGTCTGTATGTGGGATTGACGGGTGTCTGTATGGGTGGCATTGCTCATATCTAAAGGGAAGCTTCTGGGGCTGGGGATTTAGCTCAGTGGTTAGAGTGCTTGCCTTGCAAGCACAAGACCCTGAGTTCGCTCCCCAGCACCAAAAAAAAGTAAATAAAAGGGAGCTTCTGATCACCTGCTGCTCAGCATCCTGCTGGGCAGTGCAGTTGAAGGCACTGTCAGGCGCTTAGTATGTGCTCATTTAGCATGGTTGTGCAAAAGAATAATAGCTGAAGTGGGAAGATGTGTGTGCTTAGGTTTCAACTCTGACACTTTGTTGTGCCAATTCTTGAGCAAGAAATGGAGTTGTCTGTTGTCAGCTGGGCATAAAGCACTCTGCCTCTCTGGTTGTAAAGGGGGAGCCCTTAGGCGCTGTGAGATGGCCCCAGCCACCTGCCCCCTACTTCTAAATGGCAACAGCTGTAAGAAAGTGTTGCCAGGGCAAATCTCTCCTTGCCCCTGCTCAGACCTGATCTCTCAGAATCCCTCCCCCCAGAACAGCATGTTCATCTCCTCCAGGTGTGGGCAGCCCGGTCTGTTTGGAGAAGGGATTAATTTCCCCTTTGAAAGTGCTTGGGGAGGGCTTCCGGCAATGGCTGTGCACTGGTGTCAACCCTGCCCCAGGCCTGTTGGAGGCCTTTGGTGAGGAGGAGGAGGAGGAGACCAGGGGCCAGGCGCCTCCCCAGAGCCGTCCCGGAGCCCAGAGGCCATCAGGGCTCCAACATCCACCCGCGCCTGGCTGCGGGAGGCGGACGACGAGCGCAGAAGGGGCAGCGCTACAAGCACTAAGCTCTGGTAAGAAGCTGAGCAACTTCTGCTGCTGGCGGGCGGATGGGGAGCTGGCCGTTAGCGCGGCTGAAGGCAAACGGCGTGCAAATGTTTCCTTCTTTTTATTGATACTGTAAAACAAACTTTAGCTCACACAGGCGCACACACACATTCTTCAGTTTTCAAATGATCTACAGGGGCCCAATTATTTGTAGCTAAAAAATTCAGTACATCAAAACTCAGTAAAATAAAATGTTGCAGAATTCTTTATAATTTATACTAATGAAGCTTAAGCTCTGTTGGTGCCTTTGAGTTTCGGCGGGAGCCCCTCAACCTGTCCATTTTTTTCCCAGGCTGGTTTTCCACGCATTACTTTCTCACTGTAGGTTTTTAGGAGTTGATGGTAAGGGACGTGAAGATTTTCCTCTTGTGTTATTCCTCTCTCCTTCCTTCCCTCCCTTCTTTCCTTCCTTCCTGCCTTTCAAGCTTCTTTCTCCAAGGAATTTAGACTGACTGGGGGGATCAAAGAACAGATGAGACCTCGGCCTTTCTAGTGTTCTGTTTTGTAGGCACAGTGGGACCCTTGGGCAGGCTCAGCCTAGAAAGATGGGCCCACGAGGGAGGAGGGAACCGGCCTCCGTACCAGACTCTTACAAAGAAATCTTCACTGGCTTCCCACTGGGAGAAACAGCATAACAATGCCCTTTTCTAAAAACCAATCAAGCGGAGGTCTTCCGAAAAGAAGCATGGAAAAAGAGAAGTGGGATGGGACCCCTCCCCTATAAAAGCCAGACTCTACGCCCCCCACTCCATCGGAGTGGCACACCTATAATAAATCACTTGGGCTCTGCATTGGTCTCTCCGACTCCTCTTCCTCTTTCTGCATCGGAAAGAGAGACAAGCCTGGTGAGGGTGAGTTTGGGGACCGCTAGACCTTGGGCCCGCCGCATGGGACAGCAGTTTCAGAGTAAAGATCTCACTCTCCCCAGTCGGTCTCTCTCGGTGTCTGTCTGTCTGTCTCTCACACAGTCTCTGTGTCGCAGCACCCTCCACCAACCCCACGCTGACACCAGCAAACCCGCCTCCTCGCTTTTCTCCCCATCAGACGGTCAGTCCTTGCGGGCAGGACTCTCTTCAGTGTATTTTGTTGTCTAATACTAGTGAGCAACAAGTATCCGTTGAAAGACCAGATATCATTCTGGACATTCGACATTTCAACATCTCTCTTGAAATCTCTCCATTTATAAGGATATATATTTAAATAAAATTTTATACATTGGGATCATTATATGGATCATGTTAGAAAACACTTTTCCATACTCAATTCTTTGATTTAAGGGCTTTTAAATGATGTTCTGTTATGGGAATGGATTGCAATTTGTTTAGCCACTTCTCTGCTGGTGGGCAGTTAGATTTTTTAAACATGGATACAAGTTTTAATCTGTGTATGTTTGTGGTGCATGATCATCACATATATTTATTATAGTATCTTGATCATCTTTGAACCCCTCCATACCTAATTAGTTGGAGGTTGTTAAAACGATAGTGTGGCAACCTTTCTCATAACTAGGAGGCGTAATTAACAAATATGGTGCACGTGTTTTAAGATTTTACATTTATTACAGTGAAAGACACACTGCCATCAATCCCCTCACCTTGAGCACATTATCCCACCGTTCTTGCCACTTTCTGAAGCCATCTGGGGTCCTCTTTCGTGTCTTTAGCTGTGCTGTGTCCTGGCTGCCTCGATGTCCTGAATGGATTCAGACCGTTTACCCCGCACGGTCATTTTGACTTTGAGGAAGAGCCGGAAGCTGCACAGTGCCAGCTCCCGTGAATAAGGGGGATGAGGACACGGCTTTGTGTTTTTACAAGCTGCCTTTCTGTTCGATGGCGCGTGGCAGCGGCACTCACTGGATTTTTGATCACATTTCATAAAGACACTCTGGAAAGAGGACTCCAGAACCGCTTTAGAAAGCAGCAAGAATGAGGGATGAGTATGCTCAAAATGAGGGGGATTCATGACATCTTTTACTGTAATAATGTTTAAAAATTTGAATATCATTTTGATGAGTCATATTTTGATTACCCCGTGTATGTCTTTGTCTGCTTATTTGTGTCATTATGATGAGTCCTGGGAGCGAAGTGGCTTGGTCAGCATTTTGTCATCTGTTGCCTAACTGCCCTCAAGAAACAACTAGCCCGGCGTGGTGGCGAATGCCTTTAATCCCAGTACTTAGGAGGCTGAGGACTCAGGAGGCTGTGTGAGAGTTGGAGGTCAGCTGGAACACGTAGCAGTACCCTGCCTCAAGAAAACAGAAAGAAACATTGTGCCATTTTACACCTATACTCAGTCTAATCAGTCTTTAAAATAGAGGAAAATGATAACACGTGATTTCAAAGTCAGGGTTCCGGATTAGGTGGAACTTGATTTCATAGATGTACCAGCCTTTGTGTTTATTCTTCTATACTGGTCCTTCTGGCCTTTGACCGCCTCTATCCTTTTCTTCTGACCTATGAGAACTTTTACTGCACATACATGTTTCATATTCTGCTTATTTACCTTGCTTTAAATTCAAAATTTGAAGTAAAAAGCACACATGGTAATGTAGAATAGCTGAATCTATGAGAGAAAAAAAGAATCTTCTGCTTCAACTTTCCCCAACCCCAGAGGAAATGTTTTTTTGCTTCCTCAATGATTACCTGTATAATTAAAACAATATAATTAACTTATTTCCTGGCTTATCAACCTAGGATACTATCAAGCCATTACTAAGAGAAGTGCTGATTTAGGTTAGAATTTCTCCTCCTTTTTGTTATTCTCCCAATATTTTGTAGGCATCTTACTTTTATTAAATGTTGTTTGTATGTTTGTTAAACCCAGAGATGCTCTGCCACTGAGCTACAACCGCAGGCCTTTTTATTTTATTTTGAAATGGGGGGGGGTCTCACTAAGTTGCCCAGGGTGGCCTTGAACTTGAGACGCTCCTGCCTCAGCCTCCTGAGTAGCTTGGGATATAGGCACGCACCACCACACCTGGTTTCTTAGTTATTTTTGTAACTATCAGTAGTACACCTAGCCTAGACCTCTCGTTTTAACTTGGAAAGTATAGTCTCAGGATAGCGCCCCGTTCTTCTCTTTCATTCCTGCCATTCATTTATTCAAGAAATGCGGTCGTTTGCTGCGCAGAACTTCCGGCCTCCCGGAGCTCCCTCGCCGCCCCCCGCGCGCAGCTCAGCACGCGCCTTCGCCCCCTGCGTAACCTGGCAGGTGGAGGCTGGGTGGGATTCAGGGTCCGTTTCCTTTCCGGAAAGCCCTTCACAGGTTGTGCATGCGCTTCCTTTCCGCCGCGGATCCTCGGGAGCCCCAGCCGTCCTCGCCTTGCCGCTGGCGGCGCTGCCATTGCCCACCGTCCTCCGGACTGTTACTTATTGGGAGCTGCAGAGTCGTGCGGTGTGATTTCCTCTGAAATTCAAGAAAACTTTAAGGTGATGATTAGCTTGTTGGTTACCTTGGTGCGCGGCGTGTACGAGAAAGTCAAGGCGTTTACTAGTTTTCCGAATAGCGAATGTGTCCACGAGCATCCTCCAGAGGGGACGACGGGCGGTGTGGTGGCTTTGCTAGGAGCAGACGCGTGTTAAGTTCTGGGACGCGCTTCAGCTCTTCGCTGCCGTCACTGTTTTTGGTGGCATCAAATATGTCCTTAACAAACAGTGACAGGAGCCACCTGCGCATGCTGATCGCGCACGTCAGCACGGCCCGGTGCAGGGTAAGCACTTTCTCCAAACCAGCGCGGAGTCTTCACAACCACCTAAAAGTCAGGTGCAATGACTATACCGTCCCCATTTTGGAGAGCAGGAAACAGGAATACAAAGGACGAACTCCTCAGAACCGCACCTCGTAAGTGGAAGGGAAAGAATTTAAATTTTATTTTGAGGCAAGGTCTCGTGGTGTATTTCAGGCTGGCCTGGAACTCACAACCGTCCTCCTGCCTCAGCCTCCCGCGTGCGGGGATTACAGGCACCCCCCATCACGCCGCTCAGTTTCATTTTCATCAGGCCATGTGGGCAGTACGCAATTACACACACCGCGGGGAGCTGGTACTTGTGCAAGACACGTCTTCGGCCTCTTCGCTTCCTTCCCGCACTCCCGCCGTCCCGGGGTCGGGAGGGAAGGACTGGAGTCAGCTCTCGGCTTGCAGAGGGGCTGTGTGGAGGTGAACACCCAGCTCGAAGGGCTCCGTGAGGCTGCGCGAGGTGTTGCACAAGGCCGGGCGCGCAGGGCACTCAGGCCCCGGCGTCTCTGTCCTTCCGGCAGGCCGGCGAGAGGGGCGCTGCGAGCCACATGGCGTCCAAGGCCCCGGGCCCAGTTACCGTCCTCAGCCTGCGCAGCCTGAGCCCCGCGGCCCCCGAGCCACCGCCGCAGAAAGGTGAGGCCTGCAAGCCGGTCCTGCTGGCCCGGGCCGGGGACCTGCAGGGTAACCGCGGGGGCCGGGATCCGGCAGCGCCCTCAGCATGGCGGTGCCCCCTTTGCCTTCCCTGCCAGAGCCCAAGACGTTCACGGTGGAGGACGCGGTGGAGACCATCGGGTTCGGGCGCTTCCACATCGCCTTGTTCCTCATCATGGGCAGCACGGGGGTGAGTTTCTCGGGGCTTTCTGCGTCTCCCCAGCTGGCCTCCTTTGGGCACGCGAGCCCTGGCTTCCGGCACGTGGAAGGGGGCAGGTGCTGGGTTAGGGACACACGAAAGCTGTGTCTCTGTGCTTTGGAAGTTCAAAGCTCAGATTTAAAACGGTTTCAAGTGAGGCACTGGGAGGAAGGCCAGAAACCTCTGGTATTGTTCTGTGAAGGGCTAGACAGAAGGCTCCCCAATTCTGTTTTATTTTTTGAGACAGGGTCTTGCTATGTAGTTCAGGCTGGCCTCGAACTCATGGTGATCCTCCTGCCTCTGCCGCCTGGGTGCTGGGATTACAGGTGCACACCTTCCCCCGCCCCCCGCTCTCCAAATATTTCTGCATCCCCATAACCCAGGACACCTGTTGTCATTACGGGGCCTCCACCTGCTATGGGGCACAGGTGGAGGCTTGCTGTTTATTGCCACAGCTCGAGTGTGTCCCTCCCAACCGCAGCTGTGGTCGTGCCATAGCGTGAAGAGGTGGGGCTGCTAGGAGGTGATTGGAACGTGAGGGGCGTGGGCCTTTCCCCACTACGCCGTGTGAGGCACGGCATCCGTTCCCTGGCAGAGGATGCAGCCTCACCCAGCAGCGGGACCTGCAGGTACCTCAAGCTAGGATCTCCCAGGCTTCAAAACTGTAAGATGCAAATTTCTGGTTTTTCTGACATGGGTACAAAGCTGGTCCCTAATTCCTGGGCTGAGGTGATCCTTCTGCTTCAGCCTCCCAAGTAGCTGGGACTACAGGCATGCTGTTTTCTGCTCATTACAAATTATATAATCTTAAATATTTTGTTGTGGCAGCACCATGGACGAAGACATTTCCCAAACGCTGTCTGGAGGAAAGAGGGACAGCTCAAACCCCCACCCCTGGCTTTGGTAACACCGGTGAAGTTTGTGAAATGACAAAACCCTGATTTCTCCTCTAATAGAAGGACCGAGACTATGTTAAGAACTCCGAGCTGAGCAGAGCTGAGGGCACACGCCTGTAATCCCAGCTACTTGGGAGTCTGAGACAGGAGGATCCCAAATTAGAGACCAGCCTGGGCAATTTAGCAATACCTTGTTGGAGAATTTTAAGAAGGGTTAGGGGTGTGGCTCAGTGGAAAAGTATTTGCCTAGCATGTGTGAGGACCTGGGTTCAATCCCCAGCACTGAAAAAACAGGAAGAGATGTGCAATAGGAATGGTAAGGACCAAAACTGTGGTCAGCACAACAGTGGCTGTGGAAGGAAGGCAGGAAAGATCCCTACAGGAGAACCAGCGAGTGAACCCGGAGAGCTCTGACCCAGCTCAGAAAGAGGGGTGTGTGGCACGGAGGTGTCTGGCTTGTGTCTCAGGAGCGCCGGACTTGCAGGAGACAGTCTGGTTCTGGTATAAAAAGAGGGACAGAGGGACAGGTGTGGTGGCGCATGCCTATAATGCCAGCACTCGGGAGCCTGAGGCAGGAGGATTGCCCTAAATTGAGCCGGCCTGGGCTACATAGCGAGACTCTGTCTCAAATAGATAGCGAGAAATGTCAAGTGCGTTAGTCCAACTCTTACGATTACCAGCAGTGTGATGGAGAACATGTCCCTGTTTATAAAGCAAGGTTTCCAGAAGCTCCGGTTTTAAGGTTCCATATTCAAGGGACAAGTAGGTGTGGTGGGGGTAGGGGCCCCTGGGCTCTCTTCCACCTCCAGGAGTCCCCACAGGAGTGAGATGGTGTCTGCTCTTTGCTTTGGTTCTCTTCAGTCCTGAGGATTGAACTCAGGGCCTTCACGCTGAGCTACATCCCTAGCCTTTGAAAAATTCTTTTTAAATTTTGAGGCAGGGTCTCACTAGGTTGTGAGGTTGCCCAGGCTGGGTTTGAACCTGAGATCCTCCTGCCTCAGCCTCTCACAGCACCTAGATTACAGGTGCGGACTGCCAGACCTGACCTGGGTCTCTTTCATTGTCCGCCACAATGCTTCCCAGCTCGCCTGCTGGAAGGGCCCTTTTCCCGGCCCCCAGTCTGTCTCCCTCAAGAAGGGGGCTGGAAGTGTTGATTTGAACGGAGTCAGAAGAGCAAGCTCCGGGTCTTAGGACAGGAAGTACTGTGGACAGGGCTGGTCGTCAGAATGGGGGCAGTGCCGAGCTGTGTCCTGCAGCCCGGGCTGGGACTGAGAAGGGTGACAGGTGGACCTAAGAGGTGCTGACAGGCTGGCGCCTGGGCGCGGCGTGATTCTTGCTTCCTCAAGGTTGTGGAGGCCATGGAGATCATGTTAATCGCAGTGGTGTCCCCCGTCCTCCGCTGTGAGTGGCGCCTGGAGAACTGGCAGGTGGCGCTGGTGACCACGGTGAGTACCCGCGTGCTGTGCTGTGCCTGTGGGGTGAGGGCGCAGCTCCCCTCCTGAGCCCACAGGCCGGCTGGCCATGTGACCAAAGCCGATTGTTTGGCTGTTGTGAATCATCCTCACTGAGCGGCGCTGTCGCTTGGCCATCTCAAAGACCGTTCCAAACACACAGCCTTAGGAGCGGCACACAGAGTTTTGCTGCCAAGTGGGATTAAGCAAGGTACCTGTTGTTCTTCCAAAAGTCGTTATTAGTTGGCAGCAGGCAGTCTCGTGTGTGGAAAGCGAGAAGAGAAAGCAGGAGAAGTTTGCAGGGCGACGGTCCTGGAAATGCCCTCAGTCTTCACATAGACTCCACCCTGCCAGGCCTGCTCCCCAGCCTTGGGCCAGCGCCCACGAATCCTCTGAGGAAAAGAGATTCAATGCAAATAAGTATAAGTTTTCAAAGTGCTATTTTGTACAAAAATCAATTCTATGTAAAAAGCGTTATTGACTTTGTAGTCATTATGTTTCTCTTTCAATGGATCTGAAAGTACACTTTTGGTGTCATTTTGTTTTGGAGACAGGGTCTCACTTTGTAGTTCAGGCTGACCTTGACCTGTAGGAAGCCCAGCGGCTGGGAGACTTGCAGCCCAGTTTCCATCTAATCAGGGCAACAATTCTGCGTTCTCAGATTGATTTTCTATTAATTTTGTCGCACTGGTTGCTTTTTGTTTTTAAACTCTACTGCTTTTAGAGAAAGCACTAGAGATTAATAAAGTTAACCAATGATCCTACTTAGGCTTGTAATACAATGACTGTACTGTTTTCATTTTCTTCTACATCAGTTACATTTGTAAACTGTAACATGAGTTACAGTTTAGAAAGCATTACTTGTCAATCCTTGTATCTTTAGGGTAACTTTTTTTTTTTGGTAGTACTGGGGATTGAACCTGGTGCCTCTGCCGTATCACAAACTTGTTTTTTTGTTTTTTTTTAAATTTTGAGATCGGGTCCTGCTAAGTTGCCCATATGGGCTCTAACTTGCAATCCTCCTGCCTCAGCCTCTCAGAGTGCAGCGATTACAGGTGTGTGCTGCCACACCAGTTGGCTTTGGTGTTATTGTGTGTGTAATCCTAACTAATCTGCACCCCACTAGGTCTGCAGTGTGCATACTTAGTTCCTGAGACTACTGGAGATCCGGATGTAACAATCACATCTGTCATGGCCACAAATTATGTGATCGCTTTTAGATTAGTGATAACATTTTTTATATTATGCTGCATGACACATACAGCTCATATCTCGTTGGTTCTGTTAGTAGCAGCAGGTGGTCCACAGCGCAGGCCTCAGGTGACGACACTTACCTGAGAGGCAACGATTTCCCAGGAGCTCTCCTGCCAACCTGGTCCTGCCTGTGAAGCTGCCAACTCTGGTTTCTGGCCCCGCCTCAATGACCAGCGGAAGCCACAAGGCCACGTTCTCGCCATCTCCAGGGCTTCCCGGCCCTAACTCCAGCTCTACATTCTCCACGCCTTGGCCAGCAGCTGGTCATGGAGTAGCTAAGGGCTGTGGATTGATCACATCATCTCTGGGAAGAAGAGTCACTCAGTGCCCCAGGAACAGCTCCACGTGGTGCTTAAATCAGAAGCACAAGAGTCAAGTATTATACTAAAAATAAGCACCTGGAGCCTGTAATCCAAGCACACAGGAGGCTGAGGCAGGAGGATCACAAGTTTGAGGTCGGCCTGGGCTACATAGTGAATTCAAGGCCAGCTGGGACTAGGTAGCAAGACCTCGTCTCAAAAAATCAAAAAAACAAACACCTGAAGCAAAGCACACACTGCCGGTGTTCTGTCTCCATGCATCTCCCAAACCTGGCTGCAGAATTGCAGGTTTACAAGCTTGAGGGGGAACACAGAGTTGGAATTAAAGTTTCTGTTGTACAGGGCACAGGGTAAAATATAGCTTTCATCACTGAAGAATATATAGGATTTATAGCTGCGTGTGGACAAATGCACCCGAGTCTCATGAAGAGGGGGAGCCTCCATCCCCGAAAGGTGCTGGAAACAAAGCTACTCCGTTTCCTTTGCTTATGGTGGCGGGGGTTGGGGGTCAGGGGGCAGGCAGGAGCTGGGAAGAAAAGGTCTGTGCAGGAAGCTGCTGCCGGCGGAAGAACATGTAGCTTGAAGGTGCTGACGGCTGCTTTCAATTTGGCTGAGGAGAGACGTTGGGTTTATGGGGTGAACAAGCCACTGTGAGAACAAGAAAGGAAAAGAAGTAGATTCACCTGAGGATGTATATTTACTTTGAGTTTATTTGTACTGGGAATTGAAGATGGCTTTTGTACCAAGCTACAATCCCATTTCTTTCTTTTTTTTTTTTTTTTGGTGTGTATTTTCAGATGAGGTCTGGCTTACTTGCTAAGTTGCCCAAGCCATTCTCCTGCTTCAGCCTCCCAGAGTGCTGGGATTACAGGCATGTACCACCATGCCTGGCAATTTTTTTTTAATGATTTGGTTTGGGTGTTTGTGTGAAGTTGGTTTACACACACAAACATAAGGAACAGGGCAGAATGGTAATGAGTGGAGATATCTGTAATTACAATAGAAATCCAGTTACAGCCTCATTCCAGGACAGGCTGCCATCTGGGGTCAGAGGGAGTACAGTCACTGCCTTGTGGCTCCATTTCCCCGGGGACAGTGTCCCGAAGGGGTGGCACTGCGCACAGGAAGCAGAACCACCTCTCTTGCAACCCTGGGTACATTAACAGGAGTCTGGGAGGGAGGGCGGGGAACCGCGCTTTAACGCCCAGGTCTCCTGCGTGCAGTCACTTTAGTTAAGATTGATGTTGCAGTAAATGAACATCTTAGACGATCTGTTGTGAACATCGCTTGTCTTTCCTCCCTCCAGATGGTGTTTTTTGGCTACATGGTAGCCAGCATCCTCTTCGGCCTCTTGGCAGATAGATATGGTCGCTGGAAGGTAGGTGGACACAGCAGGATTTGGGAATTTTCTTGGTGTATTTTTCATGGCAATCTCGCCTTCGCGCCTCTTCCGTGGATGCCCCCTAGGAAGACCGAGAGAGAACGCAGAAATTCCCTTCTCTGACGGGACATTCCTGAGTTCCAGCTTGTGACCTTGGTTTCTCATCCTGTCCCCTCCCATCCGGCTGTGGCCTTGCGGGGTGTGCAGAGGTAAACTGGGTCAGACGGTGGGGACTGCAAGCTACACATTAGTTCACTTCGGCACAGCACCTGGCTGAAAATCACAAGCCTGCTTGGATTAAACGTTAAGACAGATTATGTCTTCCGATTCCAAAGCCAGCTCAAAATGTCTTTTTGAAATAAAATTATTTTTGAGCTAATGGCAAGTAGCAAGAGGAGGAAAAACTTGGTGGTCTCCTGCTTTTTCTGCCTAAGACAGGCTCCCACTTCTCTCTTGCTGGAGAAAATTCTGGATTCTTGGCTCAGAGAAGGCTGCAGAGGAGCCTGCAGACTAACCCTGCTGTCTCCTGCCGTCCATTAATCTCTCGCATCTGGGCCGTAGGTCACGCCTTCGTGCAGCTTCTCTCCGTGGTTTCTTGCTCATCACAGGCAGGACATCGCCGTCGGGCGGTTGCATTAGAAGTGGCTTGCCAAACAAAAGTACTCCAGGTCCTCTCGTCTCGAACAACTTGGACAGACAGGCCAGAAACGGTGCCAAAAGTTTATTTGAAAAGTGGGGGGTGGGGTAAGAGAAGAACCAGCTCTGCAGATGAAGTTGGGCCCAACAGAAGAGGGAAAGAGAGAAAGCGCAACAAGAAAGGTACACCCGGTCTGGGAAACCCAGGGCCACCCCTGTGAGGAGTCAGGGCAGCAGGCTCAGCATGGCGGCTCAGGTTTTGTATGCCCTCCACATCTCGTGAGAACACGCGGGAAGTTCCACATCCGGGTCCTGAGAGTTATTTGGCACCATCCAAATCTTGTGATTCTCAATTCTGCTTACTCTACTTCCCCGCCTGCTCTGCCCCACCCTGCCGCCCATATCATCATGTGATCAACTTGTTCGGCTTTTGTCTCCTTCAGCTGTCTTCTATCGCGGGGATCCAACTCCACTGAGAACTCAGAGACTGATGACAAATATTATTTCTTCCCTGACAGCGTTAATTTCTCTTATCAGCTTGGCAGTACGAATGAGGACTCTTGAAAAGATCTACTCTCCTAACCTGATCAGTTGCCTTGCAGCAATGCAGCTTACCGAGGTTAAACGAGAGGGTGCGGGGTTGTGTGCACAGACATTGACCTGTGTATTTTCATAGTGAGAAAATCTAAAACATCCTGTGTTCACCTGTAGGGTTTAGAACAGATTTATGTTTTATATTACATGTATTACAGTACATCTTCTGTAATATTTTATAGCCATTAAAAATTTGCTTTCCTTTACAAACAAGGAAAATAGGGTCAAAAAGGTATTAACAGTATTTTCTCTGTGTTGGAGGATCAAAGATTTCAATTTTTATTCTTATATTTTTAATATAAACTTATATTATTCTTAGAAAACAAATACCTTGTTTTCTCCTTCTAATCACTCCAGCATAGTAGTTCACTGAGCGCACAGCACTGTGTGTAGAGAAATGGGCTTTTTTTGTTTTGTTTTTTGTTTTATGAGTCAGGATCTTGCTGTGTAGTTCAGGCTGGCCTTGAACTTACAGGCCGACCTCGAATTTGAGATAATCCTCCTGCCTCAGCCTGCCAAGTGCTGGGGTTACAGTTATGTGCCACCACACACAACAGACTTTGCTTTCTGATGTTCAGATCCAGTCCCTGTCCCTGTGGGAGCAGACACATGAAGAGACTGGAGGACAGCCTAAACTTGGAAGTTAGGGCCTTTCAGATGAGATTGGATGGATCGTGCTGCTGATGATCAAGAGACCGGAGAGCTGCCCGAGAAGTAACCATGTGGACAGAAGGGAAATCTCCTTGAGAAGGTGGAGTCTCTTCCCTGCCCCCGACCAGATCATTCCCTGGAACAAGTTCTCTCTTGTTGCTTCAGATTTTGCTCCTGTCATTCGTGTGGGGCGCCTACTTCTCCTTGCTGACTTCCTTTGCGCCCTCCTACGGCTGGTTTGTGTTTCTGCGGACCATGGTGGGCTGCGGCGTGTCGGGCCACTCACAAGGGTAAGGGCCGCTGGGGAGTCCCTGGGAGAGGCTGTGTCAGCCTAAAGGCCTCTGCACACAGGGTGCTAAACGGAATAACGGATCAGCAGCTTGCAGTGAACAGAATTCCTGGCGCTGATTAGCTTTGAAACTTCTTGTGAAATGATGGCTTTATGTTCCGCTAGCAGTTGTTTGCCATCAGTGCCATGCTAATGGCGAAGCTCAGAGTGTTAGACCGCACATGTGTTTCCTTTTCCCCTCTTCTTCCAGAGACTAACCAACAAAAAGTGCCATATTAGGTAGGTACACACACGCGTACACGCGTCCTTGCTAATCCAAGGCTAGCATTTAGCTCAGTGGTAGAGCACTTGTCTAGCATGTACCCTGAAAGCCCTGGGGGAAAATAGTCAAACTAAACACACTTTATTAATCTGCAAAGCAAGCTGGGATGGACTGACATAGGCAGTGCCTCTTACCTGTCTTGTGCCGGTTGATAAGTGTGCTTGGGCTTCCTCTACGTGGGTGTGAAAGCAGCTTTGCTCACTGTTCTGGTTCGGGAAGCCTCCCAGAAATTAGTGGGGCTCCTCTGGCCATTCTCTCCCCAGTGCCTGGAGTAAGGTACAGTTAAACTGTGTCAGGAGATGTCAGAGCACATAATTATGGCCTTAATGTGTTGGCAAAAGAGTCGTTCCTCCCTGGAGTATAAGTTAAGCAGTACTCTGAGCTCTGGAGTCCTAAGGGAGAAGACAGGTAGGGATTTTAAACATCCCAATAAAAGCTTTAAAAACCCCAATCTTGGCTAATCATAGCAACAGAGAAGGGCAATTAGAAGATGAATGGAGTATGACACAGTTGTTATATTTACAAAATTAATATATACTTAATTAGAAATTTGTATTTTGACTGTCACTGGGAAAAGTACTTACTTTCTCTTGGGCGTATTGTATTTTAATTTTCTAGGTATGGTTTTGTTTTGTTTTGTTCTTGTTTTTGTTTTTTGAGACAGGGTCTCACTATGCAGTTCAGGCTGGCCTTGAACTCACTATGTAGCCCAGCCTGGCCTCGAAGTTGCAGCAATCCTCCTGCCTCAGCCTCCCAGGTGCTGGGATTACGGGCATGTGCCACCACGCCCAGCATGTTTTTTAAAAAAGGGAATTGGGCTGCTCTCTCTAGGCGGTAGTGGGTCTGACAGAACTTTCTGAGTGACAGTTTCCTTCTTCCTGGTCTCCTAAGCAGAGGTCAGCTGTGACAGTGATATCTTGATGCGCAAATAAAAGTTTCTGAATTCTTTATGTTTGTGACCAGAAAGGTTATGATTGTTTAAAGAAAAGTTGTTTGGCTTTATAGAAACAAAATTATTTTTTTTCTCCTTCCTGTTTAGGCTGATTATAAAGACTGAATTTTTGCCCACAAAGTTCCGAGGCTACATGCTGCCCTTGTCTCAGGTAAGGTGAAGCTGGATGCCCCCCTCTGCTGCGTCTGCTGGGCTGCGAGGCACGTGGCTCTTCTCCTGGCTCCACCCAGAGTTCTACCTAGTACTCAGCACCCACTAACAAGTACTGAGAGTGCTTGGAGCTGGAGGTCCAGTTGTGAGGCCTCTTGAGCCTGGACGTCTGTGCTCTGGCTGCCTTGTAACCATGTAAGAAGCGTGGCCTGCGTGCACGTGGAGAGCGTCCCTCCGCTGCTCCGTACCTGGCGGGCTTCCTGGCTGTGTCCCTCCTTGGTGGCCTTAACTTTCCGGCCTCCTTGGGGCGTCTAACCCACCTTGGGGGCTCCAGCTCTCTGTGAACAACTGTCCCTTGGCATCTGTGGGGACTGGCTCTGTGACCAGAGGACACTCCGAGGGCGCTTATGTTCCTTATACAAGCTGGCGTAGTGTTTGCATCTGACCTGCACCCCTCCTCTCCTCTGCGTGAACGCATCTCTAGAAGATTTATAATACCTAATAATTGCTGTCTAAATAGTCCTGCTGCATTGTTTGGGGAATTATGACAAGAAAAAAGCCTGTACGTGTTAGACAGTTTCTTTCTGAATGTGACATGTGGTGGGTTAAACCATGGCTGTGGGATCTGTGGGTTAGGCCACAGATGTGGGTGGTCACGGACCCCACCCCTCCCTCCCCCCACTCAGTCGCCAAGCCCTCGGGACTGGTCACTGTGTCCCGAGTGTCCATCAACAAGCCTTGTCACACCTTTTACCTCAAAAGTGTGTGCCAGATTAATTAACGTCCTGCCATTTTACTGCTGAAATGCTACCCGGTGTCACCTCACCTTTTTTTTGGCCTTATTTGTGGTATGTTCACACAAAAGTTACTCTTTACCCACAAGTCACTCTCTATCGCATTATTATTTCTTTACAGCCCTAATCACCTTCTGAAATAGTTTTTGGTAATAGAATTCTTTGAGCATTACTCCTTAGTTGGGTCCGCCAAAGAATTATTACTATTTTGGGAGGGAGTGCTGGGGACCGAACTCAGGGCCTTGTGCTTGCTAGTGGAGTGCTCTACCACTGAGC
Organism: Hystrix cristata; assembly: GCA_004026905.1. Taxonomy (NCBI): domain Eukaryota; kingdom Metazoa; phylum Chordata; class Mammalia; order Rodentia; family Hystricidae; genus Hystrix; species Hystrix cristata. The sequence continues at coordinate 96,423 of PVJO010003313.1, read as the reverse complement.
TAAATCCCCAGCCCCTGTTCTTATTGATGATGTTTATTTTTGCATGGTACTGGAGTGGAACCCAGGGCCTTGCCAGCCCTCTACCACTTTGCTATTTAATCCTAGTTCTTTTAATTTTCTAAATTTGAGACAGGATCTTACTAAATTGCCCAGGCTGGCCTGGAACTTGAAATCCTCCTGCCTCAGCCTCCCTCTCCAGTAGTTGGGATTGCAGGTGCCCAGCACTGTGCCCAGTTCACAGGATCTTCTAACGTGTTCCTGTCTCCCCGTCTCTGGGAGGTGGAGTGGCATTAACACTTCTCATTTTCACGTGGGAAGAACGCTCAGGCTAACGCAGATAGTCGTTCTAACTCCTGATCAATGGGGCCTGGCTCTAGTGGGCTTCGTGTGACCTAGTATAAAATCTCCAAGATAGCTAGATGTGATGATACACCTGTAATTCCAGCACTCTGGAGGCTGAGGCAGGAGGATTGCTATGACTTTGATGCCAGCCTGGCTACACAGTCAGTTCAAGGTCAGCCCGAATTACAGAGTGAGACCCTGTCTCCAAAATAAAATCTGAGATATATTTGTATGTACAAAAAGCAGAGTCTGGAGTGTTCTGTGTTCTGTGGTGCTGTTTGTGGGAGAACAGTTTGGAAGCGTGCAGAAGAAACCGGTGATATTGGCTTCCTCTGAGAGGGGAGCGAGTCGGCAGAGAGGTCGGAGGACAGAGTGTGTTCGGTCTTCTCCGGGTTGTGTGCGTGAGGGTCGGGGATGCATCGCCTGCTCCAGGAAGAACGGTCGCTGTCTGACGTTCCCTTGGTGCCGGAGTTTTTGAACTTCAGCTCGGGCTCCAGAGCTCGGGAGCTGCTGAGGGTTGACGCTGCACCTGCTTTGTCGTGCCAGGACGGAGCCCGACGTTGCTCATCCGGCTCCCGTGTCGCCCTCGCACCCGCAAACTTCCGGGCAGGGTGGCTCCGGAGCGGGGCACCGGGAGCACCTCGGCGAGGAGGCGTCTGATGGCCCCTGTTCCCCCCGCAGGTTTTCTGGCTCTCGGGCTCGCTGCTCATCATCGGCCTGGCCTCCGTGGTCGTCCCCAGCATCGGGTGGCGCTGGCTGATCCGCATCGCCTCCATCCCGGGCATCGTCCTCATCGTGGCCTTCAAGGTGGGAAGCTCGGTCCCTCGGGGCTCCCCTGGGGCCTGCTCGCCCCGTGCCCCACCAGTGTCTTTCCCCATCCGTGTCTCCTCCATGGAGAGTGCACTGTCTTCGTGGTTTATCCTGGAAGTGTGGCCCTGCGGGCGGCACCTTCCTCTGCATTAGCACTCGCCTCCCGAAGCTGTTCCCGTGCTTCTCTGCATTAGCACTCGCCTCTGGAAGCTGTTCCCGTGACTGCAGACTTGCTGGCTTGTCCTGACCCACTGTCTGTGAGCTGCCCGACTGCAGGGCCCCCATCTCCCTGGTTTCCAGCGGCTGTGTTCTCTCTCCAGGCAGATCGGCAGCTCAGCGTGCCTGGGCTCTGTTCCTTTATGTCACCTGCCCTGCAGAACAGAAGGATTTTGCCACTGGCAAGCGTTCTCAGTGGTCATTTAGTGCGAACCCAACCCAGGCACCAGGGTAGTGGGGCTCCGGCACAACACGCCCAGCTTGAGCACGCATGTGCCTTGGCGATTTCTTCAGTGTGCCCTTCTCCAGGCAGCTGGAGTTGTTAGTATGGTCCTCATTGTGACGAAAGACCTGCTACGTTTATTGGTTGTTTCTCTTCAGAAAGCCAGAGCTTATCTTCTCAGTGTGGCGTCCCTTTTAATACTGGCGAGTGGGTGTGCTCCAAACGCTCCCTCCTCTGATTAAAGCAGAGTCCTCACCTTCACATTTTTCCCTCACCCCTGCGTCCAGACAAGCCCGGTCGGTCAGTGACCTCTGGGCAGGACACCGTTGCTCAGAGACACACACGGGCCCCCGACGCTGGGGACCAGGGCCGAGTGGCCAGTTGCTGCTCCTAAGTGGACCTTGCGCCTGTGCAGCCGTAGACAAGGGCTTCACGGGCTTCGCTGCTTTCTGGGCGAGGCACATCGGTCAGGTGCGCGCTCTGGGGCTTCTGATGGGCTACAGCCCTGGGGCCCTTGTAGGGGGTTGTTTTCACGCCTAGAACCCGACCTGTGCTTGGCGTGTTTCCTTTAACCCAACTGTAAGCGTTTACTTTCCACCCTTTGGTTTTAGTGCAATGTCTCGCATCCCAGAGATACCTCTCTAAGGCAGGTTTCCAAAGCACCTTGAGTTAAGCAGGATCCAGCTCTCCACACTCCTCCCAGCCTGCCCCTCACTCCTGCCTGGGGAAGGCCGGGTGTGTGAGGATGGAGGAGTACAGCAGTGGCCCTGGGCTCACCAGGAGATGTTCTTTGTCTCTGTGCCCAGTTCATTCCCGAGTCTGCTCGGTTCAATGTCTCTGCTGGGAACACTCGGGCTGCCCTGAGCACCCTGCAGCGCATCGCCAAGATGAACCGCTCCGTGCTGCCGGAGGGGCGGCTGGTGGAGCCCATGCTGGTGAGTTGTGGAAGCTGGAGGGGAGGGCTGGAGGTGGGGCAGCCTGAGAAGAGCAGAATGCTGCTGGCCGGCTCATCCTGCTGTGTGCCGCTGGCGGGTCCCTAACTGGTCTCCTCATCTGTAGATGCCTTGCGCACTGACGCGTGAGCACCCTGGAGTGGGGTGGTAGCTCTGTTTTCGGGAACTGGCCTTGTCTTATTTTGATGTCAAGGGTATAAACCTCATTGCATGGCTTCTTTCCCATCTCTGGAAAGTTCCGGGACTGTTGGGTAGCACCTGCCCGGGTCTGCTTTGGCCTAATGTCCAGTGGGGAAAGCACGGGGGGTTGCACTGGCCGGAAGGTTGGGTGTTGAGCCAGGAGTGTTTGTTTTTTAAAGAAAACATTTCTTTTTTTATTGTGGTCAAATATGCATGAAACTTACAGTCTTCCGCATTCTGAAGTCACAGTTCACAATGTTAAGTACATTCGTATCGTTACATGGCCGTCTCTGCTACTAGTCACCGGAAGCCCTTTTCATGAACTGAAATTCTCTGTCCATTAAACAGTGACCCTCCACTCATCAACCTGACCCCAGGGACACCACGTTCTTTTTGTTCGTTTGTTGGTTTCTATGAAATGGCATTTTCCAAGTGCCTCGTGCAGCAGTTGTGGTTGCATCTGGCTTATTTCACTTAGCACGAGTGCCCGAGGCTCGCCCGAGGCTCACCCGAGTCATAGTGCGTGTCAGGTCTTTTGTCCCCTCTGCGTGTGGTCCTGGAGATGGAGCTTGGGGCCTCACCCCGGGCAGGCACTCTGCCCCGAGCTGTACCCCAGCCCCGTTTTTCCTTTCCAAGGCTGAATAGTATTCCCCTGTGTGTGCCGTATGTTGCTCTATCTGTTGGTGGATGCTCGCACTGCTTCCACAGTTTAACTGTTAAGAAGAATGCTCCTGTGAACGTGGGTGTCCAGAGTTCTTTAAGGCTGCGTTTTCTTTTCTTCCTGGCACGTACTCAGCTGTGGAAGTGCGGGATTACAGGATAATTCTACATTTTAATTTTTGGGGAAGTCTCTGTAGGCAGCTGTGCCATTTTATACTGTGACCGGCCGTTAATAAATGTTCTGAATTTCTCTGTATTCTTATTCTAAAGAAATGTAATACTATGATGCAATTTATTTAAAGGTCGTAGTCTAGTTTGCCTTATACTTGCAGTTGAGTCAATTTTGGTTTCATGAAGAAAATCATTCAACTCATCTAGATTGTTCAAGTTTATTGTTATAAAAGTATTTCCAGTGGTCTCTTAAAAGGCTAGTGTTCTGTGTATGTGTGTGTGTGTGTGCACATATATATATATGTATGTAGAATTTGTTTTGAGACAAGGTCTCATCATGCAGTTCCGGCTGGCCTAGAACTCACTACATACTCCAGGGTGGCCTTGAAATTGCGGTGATCCTCTTGCCTCAGCTCCCAAGTGCTGGATCACACGTATGCACCACCACACTCAGTTTAGAAATTTAAAAAGTCTGTGCATGTGCCCTTTCTATTGTTTTAATACTGTTTTTATGCCTTCTTTTTTTTTCTTGTTCCAACTTCCTGAGGTTTATCTATTTCATTAGACGTTAACAAACATTTTTGGTTGATTCTCTTCATTGATTTTTTTGGTTGTCTCATTAATTTTTACTTTTGTTTTTTGCTGTCTTTGACTTAAGTTTGGAACTCAGGAAGCAAAATTTTTATTTGCAGTTTCTTTGATTTTAAATTTACCACATTCAGTAAGTCTTGTTACAGAGTAATTTTATCTTCATTTCTGAAACCAGTACTTACTATTGTTCAGCCGCTGACTTATCTGATAACCGTCTTTTAAGAATTGTTTCTAATTGTAATTTGGTCAGAGGATGTCATCAGCTGTTTGGAATTTGAGACTCTTCTGTCCTCTAGATAATGACTTTTGGTGTCCCACAAGTGCTTAAAGGAGGAAGGGGAAGTAGAAAGGACCGAGTTTTGACATGTACATGTACCAGTTTCCCCTGATGAATTTATTTATTATGTGCTACATACATATACTAATAAAAAAGGGAAAAAACAAATGGAGTGAAAAAATACTTCAGAAATAAAAAATAAAAGGCTTAGTGTTAAGGTTGGCGGTGTTGCGTGGTGCCAGAATGCTTTCTAGCGTGTGTGAAGCCTTGGGTTTGATCCTTGCAGGAGAAAAAAAAAAATGTTCTTCTTGAGTTTCTAGATTGTTAATTGTGCCTTATAAATATTTGATACTTGTACTAAATTTTGCCTCTGAAGCTAATAGTTTTTCAGTAAGCAGATGACTTGATTTCTCCTTTTAGGCCTGTCAGTTTACCCCTTTTATAGTGGACCCCCAAATTCGTGGGGGTTATGTGCCTAGAGCACTCAAGAGTTATGAAAAACTGTGAACTTCAAATATGGTCAGAAAAATGCCTTTAAATACCTATTTTTATGGTTTAAATCCTAAATAATGTGATATCTCCTAAAGTTATATAATTTAATAAAATACTGTATTAATAAAGTCTTAGAAGGTGCAGGGTGTTTTGGCTGCATCTCAGGCCTCTTGGGACTTTAAGAAGAACAAAATCGAGAACACTCGAGATAGGTACATGCAGTGCAGCAACCTGTTCGGATGCAGGATGCTGGGGCATCTACCGGAGATGGGTTACAGGGCAGCAGCCAATCAGCAGCAGGGAGAACTGAATAACGCTCTCGGATTGGCCACTTGAAACCACCGCCAAAATAACAATTGAGGAGAATGTGGGTTTCTGTGAACAATTATTAGTTAGGTTCTAAGGAAAAATCTGCCAGTGACTGAGCCCTCAAATTCTGAACCATGATGGGGGCGGGAGGGGGCGCTGTTTAGACTGGCTGGAAAAATGCACAAGCAAAATATAAACTGAAACTAATTTCAATGTATCAATAAGAGAAAGAGAATTTAAGGCCCCCAAGCTATCTAAGGATAAGCATTCCAAGCAGTAAGAATAATTCATGAATGAAACAAATAAATCACACTAAAATACAAGATAGTCTCAAAATACAGTGGGCCCCTGAGAAGTCGCAGTTCAGAGTTCCTGGCCTTGGTCATTCATGGATTTTTCCTTAGAACCTAAGTAATAATTGTTAGTGCATGTGAGTATTACGGAACGGTGGGTTTTCTTTTGGGAATTTGATATGTCTGTGTCTTAGTTACTTTCCTCGTTGCTGAGACGAAATACTCAACACCCAAAGTTAAAGGAGGAAGGTTTATTTAGCTCACGGTTTGTAGAGCTTTTAGACCATAGTCAGCTGGCTCCAAGGCAGGGTGGTGTGGCAGAAAAGAAACGGTTCATGGCCGGCAGAAGTCAGCAACTGACAAGCAAGGACTCTCTTTCTGTCCCTTATATCTTATCCAGGCTACTTACCCTTAGGGTGGGAAGCGCTCACAGCCAGAGTAGGGCAGCCTTAATCCCAGCATCACACACCCTGGGTACAGCCACCTCTGAAGAGCCCCACCTGTGACCACATGAAGCTTTGAGGGGACATCTAGACACAAGCTGTAACACTGCATTTATAATACCTTGATGATTTTCAGTCCTGTTAACGCCCTCTACCTTTCCTCACTACTCCTGATCCCCTTCCTCATCTCCAAAAGTTGACCTTCTGGTTTCCTTCACCTCACCTTTTAATTTTTTAATTGGGCTTCTTATACAAGAGAAAACTTGCAAGATTTATCTGAGTCTGGCTAATTTCACTTAACATGATGGTTTCTAGTTCTCTCCATTTTTCTGCCAATAACACAATTTCCTCTTTCTGGCAGAGTAATAGTCTGCTGTGTACATAGACCACATTTCCCTTATCTGTTCATTTCCTGTTGGGCAACTGGGTTGTTTCCACAGTTTGGCTGTTGTGAATTGTGCTGCTGTAAACGTAGGCACTCAGGTGTCATGATAGCGTGTGGCCCTTAATCCTTCAGGAATACTCCCAGGAGTGGTGTGGCTGGATCCAGTGGTGTTTCTGGGTTTAGATTTTTGAAGAATCTTCACGCTGATTCCTCTAGTGGCTGTACTACTTTGTATTCCCACTAGCAGTGGCAATGCAGGGGGTTCCTTTACCCCTGGATTCTTGCCAGAATTCACTGTTTTATGTATACCTTGTTTTTTATTTTTTGAGACAGGGTCTCACTATGTAGCCCAGGCTGGCCTCAGACTCTTGGCAATCCTCTTGCCTCAGCCTCCCTAGTGCTGGGATTACAGGTGTGTGCCGCCAAGCCTGGCATGCGTTTATTCTTGATGATAGCCATTCTGACTGAGGTGAGAGAGAATCTCCAGTTTTGATTTGCATTTCTCTGAACATTTTCCCATATATATTTTGGCCAATTGAACAACTTTTTTTTGTTTTTTTTTTGTTTTTTTGTTCTTTGGTTTTTTGCGGCAGGGTCTTGCTATGTAGTCCAGGCTGGCCTTGAACTCTCAGTGATTATCCTGCCTCGGTCTCCCAAGTGCTGGGATTACAGGCATGTGGTGGCACAACTTTTGAGAAGTTCTATTCAGTTCACTTGCCCACTTTTTGATTGAGTTCTTTTTTTTTTTTTTTTCTTGTGGTGCCAGGGATCGAACTCAGGGCCTTGTGCTTGCAAGGCAAGCACTCTAATCACTGAGCTAAATCCCCAGTCCCGAGTTCTTTGTTTTGAGGGGTTAATTTTTATATATTCTAGACACTGGCCCTCTATCAGAAGTATAGCTAGCAAGTCGGGCATGGTGGTGCACACCTGTAATTGCAGTGCTCCAGGAGGCTGAGGCAAGAGAAGCACAAGTTCAAGCCTAGTCTGGGCAGTTTAGTGACTCAGTGAGACCCTGTCTCAAAATAAGAAAAGGGCTGGGGACGTAGCTCAGTGCAGAGGTCCCAGGTTCAATCCCCAGATTACGAAGGGGAAAAAAAAAAGATACAGCTGGCAAAGATTTTTTTCTCCCAGTCCATAAATTGTTTTTCACTATGGTTTCCTTTGTTGTGCAGCAGCTTTTTCATTTGATGTAGCCCTGTTTGTTGTTCTGGCTACTATTTGCTGTACTTTGAGAGTCCTGTTCGGGAAGTCTTTGCCTGTGCCTACAGCTTCAAGTGTTTGCTGTGTTGCTTTCCAGCAAGGCCCACGTTTCTGGTTCATGCTCTTTACTACAGCCATAGTGAGAGGTCTGGCTTCAGTCTCCGGCACGTGGAAGTCCCATTTGCCCAGCCTCATTGCTACAGAGGTTTCTTTCCTCCAGCATTGAGTTTTGACCCCTTTGTCAAAGGAATCAGATGCCTTTCTGGGTGTGGTGGCACTCGGGAGGCTGAGGCAGGAGGATCGCTGGGAGTCAGAGGCCAGTCTGGGTGACATAGTGAGTTCAAGGCCAGCCTGAACTACATAGCAGAATATGCTTTCAAAAAAGATACTGTCTCCAAACAAACAAACAAACCACCTCAGGTGCTGTAGGTGCTTAGGCTGTGTTTTGTGTCTTCTGCTCCATTCTGTCAGTCTGCATTTCTGTACTTGTGCCAGTCCTGGGCCTCTCTGTTGCGCGGGTGTGAGGGTACAGCGTGAACTGTGACCTGGGAGCCTCCAGTGTTTCCCTTTCTGTCAGGAGTGCTCTGGCTTCTAGTCTTTCCAGATTCTGTATGGAATTCAGGATTTTTTTTCTAATTCTTTGAGTAATGATCTCTTATTAGGGATTGTGTTAAATCTGTAGATCCCTGTTGGTAACTGGCCCTTTTCACAGTGTTAGCTCTTCTGACCCCTTTTCACAGTGTAAGCTCTTCTTAAGGGGGTTGTTTGGGGAGGCTAATTTTTTTTAGTTCTTTCCATTTTCTAACGTTGTCTACAGTTTCTTTCTTCGGCGTTCTGTAATTTTCATTGTAGAGTTCTTTCACTTCCTTTGCTAGTTTGATCCCTAGTCATTTCATTTTTTTAAAAAAACTATTGTATATTTTTAAAAATTCTTTCCTAAGTGGAACTTTATAAATTTCCTTTTTTTTTTTTTTTTTTTTGGGACAGGGTCTTGCTATGTAGTCCAGGCTGGCCCGGGTGATCTTCCCGCCTCAGCTTCCTTGTGCTGGGACTACAGACATGTGCCACCAGACCTGCCAAATCTCCTTTTCTGTCTGGCTCGCCCCGTGTTTTCTGCGTGTGGCTCGTCCTGTTGGCGCAGAGCCGTGGGCCGCGGAGGGTGTGGGTGGGCCACCTCTGGCCCGGGCGTCCTGGGGAGCCCTTCCACTCTTGATCTTTGGGAGTCTTGAGAACCGCCCGTGGAGACCGGCCACTGCAGGCGGGTGGCCTGGGGGGCAGAAGGGTGAGTGCCGAGTCCCAGGAGCGCTGCAGCAGGCGCCGGCCAAGTACCTGAGACAAAGCGGCTGAGGCCCATGTGGAGCCCTCTGGGGCGCTGGGTGCATTGTGCCGTGGGAACTGAGTGATTATCTCACTCTGTCGTATTACCTTATATATCCTGGTGGCTTTTTTGTTTTGGGTTTTTTTGGTTTGTTTTTTTGAGACAGTGTCTCACTATGTAGTTAGGCTGGCCTAGAATTCATGGCAATCTTCCTGCCTCAGCCTCCCAAATGCTAGGATTACAGACATGCCGCCATTCCCAGCTTGCTTTTCTCTTTGGTGACACAAGACTGAACCCAGGTCCTTTGCACTGAGGTACTTATTTTTTTTAAAGAACATCCTTCTGAGTTGCTCAGACTGGGCCCAAACTCGAGATCCCCCTGCCTCAGCCTCGTAGAGGGCTGGGATTATAGGCATGTGCCATCACACCTGGCTTACTGTTTACTATGCTCTAAAATGTTGCAGAAATATTTGCTCATTTCTTAACCCACTAAATGTATTGTCTCCCCCATTTTTGTTACTCCAGGAAAAAAGGGGACGATTTGCAGACCTACTGGATGCTAAGTATTTACGGACTACATTACAGATCTGGGTCATATGGTAAGAACACAATTATTTCAAAACCAGTTTTAAATACACAGGTTTTAGAAGATGCCTGATTAAGTACAGTAGTCCCCCTTTATTCGTGGTTTTGCTTCCCATGATTTCAGTTACCCTTAGTCCATCCTGGTCTGAAAATATTAATATTTGTCTTGACTCGTTGAAGAGACATATCACATAACTCATATTACAGTTGTTCTCTTCTGTCATTGGTTGGTAACCTCCCACTATGCCTGACTGGCATATTAAGCTGTGTCCTGTGTGCACAGGGAAACCCCCGTCTATGACGGGTTTGGTGCGCTGTGGTTTCAGGCATTGGGAATGTGGGAGCATTTTCCCTGTGGGTAAGGGGCCAGGGCTCCCTGCAGATCTACTGTTGGTGCTACTGGGAAAAAACAGGACCGATTCTAAACATTTTCTCTAACATCTTAGCTTTCTACTACCACCATCCCACACCAGCAGAAACAAGTAAAATTTTAAGAGAAAGGAAACCCAGATTGTCTCCAACCAGTGCCTCAATATTTTTTGTGAGGCTGTGTGTACACCCTTTTGCGGCCTGAGTTTCTACTTCACCCCATGGCAGAGCCGATCCTCTGGGGTCCCTGGTGACAAACTCAGTGGGCAGCCTCTCGTGATCCTTTTTGCTTCCTGTCTTGGCAGTCCTGACCTTGAGTAAGCAAGGACTCCCTAAACAGCACCAAAAGAGTGCTCAGTGTAAGGAGAAAGGTTGATGACTTTACTACCTTAGATTAGCAACTCTGCATATCATGAGAGGCCTACAAGGTAAGCTGCCAACTGGGAGGAGAAATTTGGGGGATATACTGTTTTGGAGATATGCGTGTGTCTTGGTTACCTTTCTTATTGCTGGGACAAAAATACCTGATACCCACAAATTAAGGAAAGGTTTATTTTAGCTCACAGTTTGTGGAGGTTTCAGTCTGTAATCAGCGGGCTTCGAAGCAGAGCAGCATGGCAGGGGTATGGCAGAGGAGAAACAGTCCCTGGCAAGGCAGGCAGGAAGCAGGAAGCAGCAGTGTGCCTCTCTCTCCCTTTTGTCCCATTCAGGCTACAAGCCTTTTGGATGGTGCTACTCACATCCAGGGTGGGGCTCGCCATTATCCACACCCAGAACTCTGCTAAACCAACTAGCAGACTAATCCAGCTGTTATACACCCTTAATCCAGTATCACACACCCATGATCCAGCCACTTCCAGAAACCACACCTATGAGCCCAGGAGGCTTTGGGGAGACAGATAGCTATAAGCCATAACAGTATATTATATGTATGATAAATACATGTGATATGTGTAATTTTTTAAACAAGATAAAGCTAGATAACCCAGTTGCAACAGACTTGAATAGGCACATCACGAAAAAAGGTACATGATTATTTTTTTTATTTACCAAGAACATGTATTAGTACAGTGTAGATGTACATAATAATCACATTCATCATAGTTAATTTGTACCTGTACATGATATATCTTGGTTCCTTCCTTCCCCACCCCTCCCTTCCACTCCCCTTCCTTCCACTCCTCTTCCCCTCCTTATTTACAATAGCTTTATTTACATTTTTTCCTTTTTTTCTCTTCTTTTCTTTTTCTCCCCCTTCCTTCCCCCTCCTCCCTCTCTAGTTCTCTTTTGAATATTATATTTCTTTTCCGCAATATCTATTGTACCTCTTTGTCCTTATTTATACTTATGGTTCCTTGTATCAGAAAAATGATTTGATATGTACTCATGTGTGTCTGATTTATTTCACTTAAGAGTATGTTCTCAAGGTGCATCCATTTACCTGTAAATATTTCAAGTTTATCCTTTTTATGGCAGAGTAGTACTCCATTGTATAAAAAAGCCACATCAGGGCTAGGGATTTAGCTCAGTGGGTTAGAGTGTTTGCCTTGCAAGCACAAGGCCCTGAGTCTGATCTTCAGCACCAAAAAAAAAAAAAAAAAAAAAAAAAAAGCCACATCATCTTTAGCCATTCCTTAGTTGCTGGGCATTTGGGTTGTTTCTGAAACTTAGCTATTACAAATGGTGCTGCTATAAACATGGTTGTGCATATATCACTGTGGTACCATGTTTTTAATTCTTCTGGGAAGATACCAAGAAGAGCTATAGCTGGATCAAATGGAATCTCTAGTTGTAATTTTTTGAGGAATCCTCACACTGACTTCCACAATGATTAAAGCAGCCTACACTCCCACCAACAGTGGAGAAAGTTTCCTTTTTCCCCTCAGCCCTGCCAGCATTGGTTATCAGTTGATTTCTTGATAATAGCTGTTCTTTTTGTAATGAGATGGGATCTTACTGTTGTTTTAATTTGCATCTCTCGAATGACCAGTGTGATGTTGAACACTTTTTCATATATTTATTTGTCATTTGTACTTCTTCATCTGAGACTTGTCTATTCATTTCTGCTGTCCATTTTTGGATTGAGTGTTTAACTTTGAGGGGGATCTGATATTTTTTAGTGTTTTTAGTTCTTTGTATGTTCCAGATATCAGACCTTTGAGGAACAGCTGGCAAAAATTTTTCCCACTCTGTGGGTTGTCACCCCACTCTGTTGGTGATTTCTTTTGCTGTGCAAAAGCTTTTTAATAGGATGTGATTCCAACCACTGGTTCTTTGTATTATTTCTTGTGTAATCTGACTTTTGTTCATAAAGTTTTTTGCTACACCTATGTCTCCAAGAGTTCTTCCTGTTCTAGCTTCCAGGAGATTTAGTGTTTAGTGTTTCTGTTTTAATATTTAGATCTCTGATCCACTTCGATTTTAGTTTAGTACATGGTGAGAGATGTATCTAGTTTTAGTTTTTGGCATGTGGCAAGCCAATTTTTCCAGCACCGTTTATTAAAGAGGCTATCTTTCTTCCAATGAGGGTGTTTGGCTCCTTTGTTGAAGATGAGGTATTTGTGTTTGGAGTTGTTTCTGCATCTTCTAACCTGTTCCATTGGTCCTCAGGTCTGTCTTTTAGCCAGTATTGTACTATTTTTATCAGAGTAGCTTTATAGTATAATTTTAAGACAGGGATTGTGATGCCCCTGCCTTATTCCTGTTGCCCAGAACTGTTTTTGCTATCCTTGGTCTCTGCTGGTTCCGGGTGAATTTTATGATTGCTTTGTCTAATTCTGTGAAGTATGCTATTGGTATTTTGATTGGAATTGTATTAAATCTGTATAGTAATTTAGGCCATTTTCACTATGTTTGTTCTTCCTGCCCAAGAACATAGGATATCTTTCCATTTCTGATATCTCTTTCAATTTCCTTTTTTAGAATACTGTAGTTTTCAATGTAAAGATCTTTTACTTGCTTTGTTAGATTGATTCCTAAATCTTTCAATTTTGTAATGCAATTTTGAATGGCGTAGCTTCCCTAATTTCTCTCTCAGTGAGTTTGTTATTTAGAAATGTGATTGATTTTTGAGTGTTGACTTTGTATCCAGCTATGTGACTAAACTTAGTTATTAGATCTAGAAGTCTTTTGGTGGAGTTTTTAGGGTCTTCTATGTAGAGTATCATGTCATCCACAAATAATGATAATTTAACTTCTTCCTTTCCTATCTTTATTCTTTTTATTTCTTTCTTTTGTCTAATTGCTCTGGCTAATATTTCTAGAACTATATTGAATAAGAGTGGTATAGTGGACATCCTTGTCTTGGTCCAGATTTTAAAGTGAAAACTTTCAGTTTTTGACTGTTTGGTATGATGCTGGCCATTGGTTTGTAATCGATGGCTTTTATCAGATTGGGATATAGATCATCTATTCCTAATTTCTGTAGGGTTTTTTTAAAAAATCATAAATGGGTGCTGGATTTTGTCAAATGCTTTTTCTGAGTCTGTTGAGATGATCATGTGATTTTTGTCCTTGACTCTGTTGATATGGTTTATTACATTCATTGATTTGCATATGTTGAACCATCCCTGTATCCCTGGGATGAATCCTACTTGGTTGTAATGTATAATCTTCTTGATAATTTGTTGCATTCTGTTTGCCAGTATCTTATTGAAAGTATTTGTGTCTATGTTCATTAGGGAAACTAGCCTGTAGTTCTCTTTTATGGTAGGATCCTTTTCTGGTTTTGGTATCAGGGTAATGCTTGCTTCCAGGAATGATTTGGGGAGTATTATTTCCCTTTCAATTTCATTAAAGAGTTTGAGGAGTAGTGGTATTAGATCTTTTCTAAATTTCTTATAGAATTCAGCTGTGAATCCATCAGGATCTGGGCTTCTCTTTTTTGGTAGGTTTTTAATTACCTCTTCAATTTCAGTGACTGGTATTGGGTTATTTAGTCTTTTTATTTCTTCTTGATTTAGCTTTGGTAATTCATATGTATCTAAGAGTCTGTCCATTTCTTCAGTGTTTTCCATCTTGTTTGAGTATAGTTTCCTAAAGTAGGTGCTATGAATTTCCCTTGTAGCACTGCTTTCATTCCGTTCCGTAAGTTCCAGTATGTTGTATTGGCATTACCATTTAATTGTATAAACTGTCTAATTTCTTCTTTAATTCCAGCTGTTGTTCAGGAGAATGTTAGTTAATTTCCATGTGTTTATGTAGGCTTTTTTTTTTTTTGGTTTCTTTTGCCATTGATCTCCAAATACATTGCACTATGGTCTGATAATATGCGTGGGATAATTTCAATTCCTTTGCATTTACTTAAACATGCTTTATGAGGTAGTATGTTGTCTATTTTGGAGAATGTCTCGTGTGTAGCTGAGAAGAGTGTGTATTCTGATGTTGTGGGGTGGAACACTGTGTAGATATCTGCTAAGTCCATTTATTCACAGATTTGGTTCAGTTCTTTCTTTGATGGTTTTTTTGTCTAGTTGATCTATTTGTGACAGTGGGGTGTTGTGGTCACCCATTATAATTGTTAATGTGTATTTTATTTTTCATGTCCATTCATATTTGTTTTATGTAGTTAGGTGGGTGCGCCAGTATTTGATGCATAAATATTAACGACTGTTATCTCTTCCTCTTGGAGATTTTCCTTAACAAGTATGTAGTGACCTTCTTTATCTCTCTTGACCAGACTTGGCTTGAAGTTCACTTTGTCTGTGATTAGGATGGCTACTCATTTTTTTCTGGGTTCCTGTTGCATAAAGTACTGTTTTCCATCCTTTGATTTTCAATCTGTGAATTTCTTTTTGGGTTAAATATGTTTCTTGTCGGCAGCACGTGGATGGGTCCTGTTTGTTGATCCATTCTGTCAGTCTGTTTCTTTTGGTGAGTTGAGACCATTTACATTGATGGTTATAACTGTTATGTATTGACTTATCTTTGTCGTAGACTTTTTCTGTTGTTGGTTCTGTTTTTCCTCTCCGTTTAACTACTTGCCTTGCCTGGTGGATTGTTTTTATTAATGTCCTTGAAATTATAGTCTCCTTTTTCCCTTTCTAGGCTACCCTTCAAAATATTCTGTAGAAATGGTTTGGTGTTTGTGAATTTCTTCAGTTGTTCTTTGTCACAGAGGTATCTTATTTCATTATTGAATTTGAAAGATAGTTTGGGCTGGGGATTTAGCTCAGTGGTTAGTGTACTTGCCTTGCAAGCACAGGCCCTGAGTTCAATCCCTGGCACCAAAAAAAAAAAAAAAAAAAAAGATAGTTTGGCTGGGTACATCAATCTGGGTTGGAGATTATTTTCTTTCAGGGGTTGAAAGACTTTGCTCCAAGCTTTTCTTGACTTAAGGGTTTGTGTTGAGAAGTCTTCTGTGATTCTGATGGGTTTTGCTTTATTGGTGATTTGTTTCTTTTCTCTAATAATTTTCAATATTCTGTTCTTTTGTTGAATTCTGGGAATCTTGATTATTATACACCTTGGTGTAGATTTATTTTGATCATGGCTAATTGGGTTCTATATGCCTAACTTATCTGTATGTCAAATTCTTTTCTCATGCTTGGGAAGTTTTCTGTCACTACTTCTGTGAATAAGTTTTTTTCTGTTGTTTGCACTGTCTCCTGCTTTTTCATTCACTCTAGTCACTTTCACGTTGTTCTTTGCATCATCTTGCAGCTGTTGGATTGATTTTTCATAGTCTCTAGCTATTTTTAAGAAGTCTTCTCATAATCATTCACTGTAGTCCTGTCTTCTAGATCTGCAATTCTTTCTTCACTTTCATTCAGTCTACTGTATATACTTTCAAAGGAATTTTTGATCTCTTGAATATCTGTTTGAATCTCTTCCAGGGGTTCCATTTCTTTCCTGAGTTTAGTGTTCAAGTTTTCCCCTGTTTTCCTAAGCTTCTCTGTTTTTTTTTTTAATCTGTGTCTATTACAAATTAACCTAGCAGGTCCTTCATTATGGTAGTCCTCTTTTTTAACTTGAATAATTATTTCTAATCTGGTGTCCTCCATAGCCTCATTCATCTTTTATTAACTTCTGCTGCTATCATTTCTGAAAGTTCTGTTGGATATCTTCAAATTTCCTCTATTTCATTGTCCTCTGGATCTTTTCTGGGGAGGCTGGGGGTCTGGGGTTGTATTTTACTTCTTTGTCATTTTTTGTATGTATATATATAATGTTTTTTAGTTTGTTTTCTGTGTTGGTTTTTATAGTTCGTTTATGGTAGGTAACTTTTAAGACAAGTATCAAGGCTTTCCTAGGAAATGTCTATTCCTCAGAGATGTCTTCTAGGTGAAGGTGGTTCTTGGCTTTTGTGTCTGCCTCAAGATCCCACATTCCAAATTTAATAGGGATGAGAAGTTGTTGTCTATTTGGCCCAACACTTAGTTTTTTTATATTGGACTATGTTGATGATTTTGACCCCAGATAATCACAGTATTCTCATTTAAGAAAGTACAACTGATTGTAACAGGTACGACATCCTAGTTATAGTAGTACATCACCAGTAACAATTGCATGAAGCACAATCATGATATCCACAGTGGTGACTATTAATTTTGTACCTTTAACCATAGGAGCAAGGTCTACAGTTATATACCAAAATCCAGCATAAAACAGGACTCATATGCAGTGAGTTTCCCATTAGTAGAGTGGTTTTTACTCTGTTGTTGAGGCGGATCAAGAGGGATAAGGAAAGATAGGTAAATGAAGAGAAATATAGTAGATGTAAGCCTGCAAGATAAAAGATCACTTAAGCTTTGGGAAACTAGAGTAGACAGGATAGTAAGATTGAAGGGCAAAAATACTGGAGCAAACGACAGAAAATCTAGGTATTATTCACTCACATGAAAAAAGAAAAAAATCAGAAGAGGCAGTTGAGGACCAAGAGAAAAAGGAAAAAAGAGAAAAAAAGATACGAACAAAACAGAAGACAATAAAATTAACCTAAACAATAACTTAGAAAAGATAGAAAAAGGAAAACAAACAGGTAACCAAATGTAAAAGGAAAAGAAAAATATATTCAGTGAAATTCCTCAGATGTCTATGGTTCTATGGTAGTGTCCAAGCCAGAGCCCAAATCTGTGTTGAGCAGCCCCCAAGTCTGCAGTACTTAGCGCTGGATACTGTGCTGGTCTTGGCCTCCAGGTGTCGAGCCTGGGCAGAGTGTGCAGCCAGCAGCTCTCTGGGGGCCCCTTGGCAGCCTGCCCATGTCTCCTTACCCTTTATGTCTCTGCAATTTTTTCTCAGTTGTGCGGTTACAGCTGGCACTTCTGAGTCCTTGCACCGTCTCCTCTGTTCCATGCTGCTTGCACTCCTCTCTCCCGGCCGCTGGAAGCAGGGCTGGGCTGTTGCAGAGTGGTACAATCACAGATTCCAGGCAGAGGTGCTGCAGGCTGCAGTTCAGGGCTGCTCCAAGGGTAGGATGCAATTGAGGAAAGTTTGCCTCTGGTAAATTGTAGTTTTGTGCCCCTCTCCTTTTTCCCAGCTGGCTGTTGAAAGCAGCACAGGGTGGAGTGGTGTTGCTCTTTCACCAGTGCCCACTGATGCTGCAGATCATCACTTTGCCATCACTAGGGGTTCCAGTTAGTAGCTATGGCTTGGGAAAGAAAAGAAATCCTGGTGGCTGCTTGGAGGAGGGAGTGGCTTCCACAGCTTCCTGGTTGCTTGCTGGTGTGCCAGCTAAATTTGAGCCAGGTTGCAGTGTCTTTTTTAAATTTTTTTATTTTTACCAAGAACATGTATTGGTTCATTATATACATAATGATCATAATCAACATGGTTATTTTGTACCTGTACATGATGTACCTTGGCTTTACCCCCTCTTTCCCTCCCCTCCCTTCCATTCACCCACCCCTCCCTATTTGCAACAAGTTTATTTACACTTTTCCATTTTTTTCACTTTCATCTTACTTTTCTTTAACCTTCTTCTTTACTCCCCTTTTCCCTATCTAGTTCTCCTCTCTTTTGAGTACTATCACTTTTTTTTTTAACATAATATCTATTCTACCCCTTTGTCCTTATTTACACTTATGGTTTCTCATATCAGATAAATAATTTGATGTGTACTGATGAGTGTCTGATTTATTTCAGTTAATAGTATGTTCTCAAGGAACATCCATTAACATACAAATGACTCTAGTTTATCCTTTTTTATGGCAGTGTAGTACTCCATTGTGTAGAAAAACCACATCTTCTTTAGCCATTCATCAGTTGTTGGACATTTAGGTTGTTTCCAAGACTTAGCTATTACAAACTGTGCTGCTATGAACATGGTTGTGCATATATCACTGTGATATGATGATTTTAATTCTTCTGGGAAGATACCAAGCAGAGGAATAGCTGGGTCAAATGGAACAACTAGTTGTCGTTTTCTGAGGAATCTCCACACTGATTTCCACAGTGGTTGGACCAGTCTACATTCCCACCAACAGTGCAGGAGGGTTCCTTTTTCCCCACAGCCCCGCCAGCACTTGTTATTGGTTGATTTCTTGATAATAGCTATTCTTTCTGGAGTGAGATGGTATCTTAGTGTTGTTTTGATCTGCATCGCTCGAATGACCAATGATACTGAACATTTTTGCATATATTTATTTGCTATTTTTATGTCTTCATCTGAGAAATGTTTATTCATTTCAGATGCCCATTTTTGGATAGGGTCTTTAAATTTGGGGGGTTTGGTTTTTTTGAGTTCTTTATATATTCTAGATGTTAGACCTTTGTCTGAGGGACAGCTGGCAAAAATTTTCTCCCAGTCTGTGATTTTTTGCCCTACTCTATTAGTAATTTTTTTTGCTGTGCAAAAGCCTCTCAATAGGATGTGGTCCCAAGCATTGATTCTTTGTATTGTTTCCCATGCAGACTGAGTTCTATTCATAAATTTTTTTCCCACCCCTATGTCTTCAAGTGTTCTTTTTATTTTATTCTCCAGGAAATTTAGTGTTTCTGTTTTAATATTTAGGTCGTTGACCCACTTCGATCTTAGTTTAGTACATGGTGAGAGACATGTATCTAGTTTTAGTTTTCGGCATGTGGTAAGCCAATTTTTCCAGCACCATTTATTTAAAGAGGCTGTCTTTCTTCCAGTGAGGGTGTTTGGCTCCTTTGTTGAAGATGAGGTATTTGAATGTGTTTGGAGTTATTTCTGCATCTTCTAGCCTGTTCCATTGGTCCTCGGGTCTGTCTTCATGCCAATACCATGCTGTTTTTATCACAGAAGCTTTATAATATAATTTCAAATTGGGGGCTGTGATGCCCCCTGCCTTATTCCTGTTGCCCAGAATTGTTTTTGCTGTTCTTGGACTCTTCTGGTTCCAGATCAATTTCATGATTGCCTTTTCTAATTCTGTGAAGTATGTTATTGGAATTTTGATTGGAGTTGCATTAAATCTGTATAGTAATTTAGGAAGTATGGCCATTTTCACTATGTTGGTTCTTCCTACTGCAGTGTCTTTTGTTTGGAGGAATGGAAAAAAAAAAAAGAGAGAGAGAGAAAGCTGGGCAATCTTCTGTCTCAAATCTTTCCTGTGTGGCTGGAGTTTGTTTTGCTGTTACAGTCCTTCAGATTTTTTGGATTTTCTCAGAATATCGACTGCACTCCATGTGCAGGGTGAGGTCCTGCTGGCAGCCCTGAGTCCTATGTCTGTTTTGTTTGATCTGTGGGTCTCTCATCTCAGGTTGATTTTGGAATAAGGATATGTGTCTCTACAGGGACTTTGGGTTTCCTGGATTTTAGTCAGTTTTCACAAAGCAGCTCCAACGTAGCTCTTCCTCTCTTCAGCCATCTTCCAAAAATGTGCATTAGAGGAAAATGTCAAAACATATTCAACCTAAAGTCACCAGGGAAATGCAATTTAAAAGCAGTAAGACAGCAGCTCACTAGAATGGCTACAGTGAAAAGGACCACTTGTGCCTAGTGCTGGGAGGGACACAGAGGGGCTGTGATACGCACACGCTCGCCCATTCTGGGAGACTGTTGGGCGCAATCTGTGAGAGTGGAAAGCACGCATGCCTGAGGGGCCTGTAGTCCCACTGCTGAGTTTGCACCCAACAGAAATGCGTGCACATTTCCTAAGGTGTGGACACTGGTGGTACTGGATGCTGGGCTTTCTGTGCCCCCTGCCTTCTGCTTCGGGCACCCTCCCCTCCTTTCCTCTGCTTCTTGTTTCTCTTTCTTCAGGGCTGGTGCAAGCTTTTGCTGTGGTGATCTCTTCTCACATCAGGCTGGGAATCTCATTTGCCTATTACGGGGTCATCCTGGCGAGCGCTGAGCTGCTAGAGCGGGACCTGGTGTGTGGGGCCAAGTTGGAGTCACAGGCGTCAGCACACAGGGAGGACTCGGAGGGGAGCCAGAGCCCCTGCTACTGCCACCTGTTCGCCCCCTCCGACTACCGGGCCATGATCATCAGCACTGTCGGGGAGATTGCCCGTAAGTGTCCCTCTGTGTGTGGGGTCCTCTCTGTTTGGGGTGGGGGTCGATGCATCTCGAGTCTCAGGAGACGGGGTCAGCCCGGGACATGGCTCCTGCCTGTCCCGAATTCCACCAGTGTGGCTCAAGTCTGGGTTCATGTGGGGAAGAGGGCTCTGAAGGATAACACCAGTTCTAGGGTGCAACCCGCCTGCTACACATACATTATAACCTCACTGAGATGCAAATGTGTCTTAAAATAACGTGATTGACTTCCTTCCTTCCTGGTCTCATTAAGTACCCCAGACTGGGCTCAGACTTTGCCATTCTCCTGCCTCAGCCTCCCAGAGTGCTGGCATACAGGCTTGCACCACTTAGATTTCAATGGGCAGCATTATTTCTGTTTTGACACAAAACGATGGCACTTAAAAATCAGTAGTGCCTTGAATTCAGCGAAAAACATTACCGATCATTTAAAGCACAGGTCTTGGGCTGGGGATTTAGCTCAGTAGTTTGCCTACTTTGTGAGTATTTGCCTCACAAGCACAAGGCCCTGAGTTCGATCCCCAGCACACACACACACACAAAATGTGCAGGTCTAGAAAACTGGGCATTTTACCATAGACCTCTGTGGCACAAGGCACATCCTGCACGTAAAATACCCTGTCGGCACACCAGCATTTGGAGTTCCTGGACCTCTGTGGGGGGAGAATAGAGCGAAGGAGTTGTGAGTTTAATGATAACATGGCTGACTTTTGAGTGGAATAGTGGAGAAGTTTAGATGAGGCTGCTGCTTTCTGAAATGATGTGGATGAAGCCAGACCAGCATTGGTAAATGCTGCTGTGTTCTGGGGTTGCAGAAATCACCCTGCTTTTTTCTTTCCAGTGAACCCTTTGAACATCCTGGGCATCAACTTCCTGGGAAGACGGCGCAGCCTGTCTATCACCATGGGATGCACAGCTTTATTTTTCCTTCTCCTCAATATTTGTACTTCTAGGTATGAAAATGTCCTTTGAGAACATTTTGTGCAGTGGTTTTCAAATAGGTTCTCCAGACCCCGGGTGTTCAGTGGGGTCCAAAACGAGAGTTTTCCCCAGGGGAGAGGAGTTTCTAGTCTGTCTGACTAGAAAGCTCCTGCCTGGTACCTGCACACCCACTTTCTCTTCCCACGGGCCCCGCCCCCTTTGGTTACCATGGGAAATGGGCCTGGTGTTGGGTGCTCTCTACCCACCAGAGTATTTAGGAACTCTGTGCAAAGCTTCCTGGAGAGCTGGAGAACGATCTTGGTTACCAAATTATCTGGATGAGTACCAAGGTAGTTTAGATATGTATCTGTGATGTGGAATTCATTTCATTCATAATTTGTAAACCTAGAGTGGTCTGAGCTGTAATATGCTGTCTGCTCTCTGTATCTGTGGGTTCAGCACCCAGATTCAACTAACTGAAGATTGCAGATAGTAAAAGAAATTTTTGAGCTGGTCGTGGTAGCTCGTGCCTTCAATCCCAGCACTTGGGAGGCTGAGTTAGGAGGATCACTATAAATTTGAGGCCAGTCGGGAGTGCGATCAAGGCCAGCCTGAACTACATAGCAAGACCCTGTGTCAAAAACAAAAAAATTGTGAGCTGGGTGTAGTGGTGCACGCCTGTAATCCCAGCACTTTGAGAGGCTGAGGCAGGAGGATCACAAGTTTGAGCCCAGCCTGGGCA
Organism: Hystrix cristata; assembly: GCA_004026905.1. Classification (NCBI taxonomy): domain Eukaryota; kingdom Metazoa; phylum Chordata; class Mammalia; order Rodentia; family Hystricidae; genus Hystrix; species Hystrix cristata. Next base: position 74,502 of record PVJO010003313.1, on the reverse strand, counting down.
GTGTAACAGGACCTTGTTTCAAAATAAAAATGTAGAGACTGGGGATGTAGCTCAGTTGTGAAGGCCCTGGGTTCAGTCCCTAGTATCACAAAGAAGAAATTTTTTGGCATCAATACTGAGCAGGTACAGACTAAACAATATCATGTAACAGCTATTCACGTAGCATTGCTTTGGATTAGGTGTCCCCTTAGGTAATCTAAGGATGCTATGCAAATACTATGCCCTTTGGTAGAGGGGAGCCAGCCGCTGGGCTGTGGTCCTGAAACAATCCTCAGCAGGTGCAGAGGGCCCACTGCACGCTGCCTGCCTCACTGTTCAGGGCCTCGCTCCTCTGGCGGGCTGGCTGGGCAGTGGCTGGCTCGGGAGGAATGTGGGACCCGCAGCTGGCAGCCCGCCCAGGCCCTCTCTGTAACCACGTCACCTCCCTCTGTGCCCCGTTCTCCAGCGCTGGCCTGGTTGGCTTCCTCTTCATGCTGAGAGCTCTGGTGGCAGCGAACTTCAACACCATCTACATCTACACGGCCGAGGTGAGTGTGCGCGTGCGCCGGGCATGCGCGGTGAGCCGCTGGGAGGGACTTCCGGTATCGGCTGATGCTTTCTGCCAACATCCGCTTAGCCAACATGTTGTTGCCTGGTGTGTTACACTTTCCCACTTGGAGAGGAAAAATGGGGCCTTCCCCCTGCTCATTAAGTAGCGTGGCTGTGAAAAGCAGGCCTCGCCCTGCACAGTGCCTGCAGAATCAGAGTCCATTTCTCTTCTTGAAATTGGAAGGTGACATTCTCTTCTCCTCGCTCCCACCTTTTGTATTATTGGAAATTTAATCCAAGGCCTTCACATCGAGCTATAATTCCAGCCCATCATCATTATTATTATTGAGACATGGTCTTGCTGAGTTACCCAGGCTGGACTCAAACTTGTCATCTTCCTGCCTCAGCTTCTTTTGGAAGATCATGGTACGTTATTTGCTGCATATAGCTTACATTTGAATATAATTGTGATTTACTCCTCATCAATTTATTGAATTGATAAGTCTGCCCTATGTAAGGAACTGCCTGAGGTAGCTGGAAGATGTCTTCCGAACCCGCCACCATGCAGAGCTCCTGTTTCAGGGCTTGGGATTTAGCTCAGTGGTGGACCGCTTGCCTAGCAAGTATAAGGCCCTGAATTTGATCCCAAGCACCAAAACAAAAAAACCCCAAAAAACCCCAAAAAACTACTATTTCTAGAAATTAAACATAAACAAAAAAAAAAAAATACAAATTAAACAATATTTGAATAGAAAACTTGCCAGGATTTGACCTGGTCTTGTCATTCACTGAGCTGGAAATAGTGCTAGGGAGACTGATAAAAATGGGCATTCTCATCCTGGCTGTTCTGAGTAAAGATCTGCCCTGTCACAAACCACTGAAGCCACAGACAGAAGTATTCTCCTTCCTTCCCACATGGATAAAAATAGGAAGTTATAAGATACTTGGACTACGTGCAGTATTTCATTTCATCACGTCTAAAATTATTTTTTCAATTTATGAACTTAAAAAAATCTGTGTAACATGGTGTTTCTAGATTTGTGTTTGTAGTATTCAATTAAACCTATATTTTGAAATATGCTCATTTTGAGGGTCATTTGTATTTTTAGTATCTATTAAAATCCAAAAGATGGGTGCCAAAAATGAGTCTTATCACTGTTACCTCCCAAATGACTCAGAACCTGAACAAAACACTTTACCAATATAATAGCAAAGAACAGAACATCTCCATGGATCTGAGTCCATGATCTTCAGTCATAACCGGCAGGCTCATTTTTCAGAAAATAAAGCAGCTGGTTGTGGTGGCACATGCCTATAATCCCAGCTACTTGAGAGGCTGAGGCAGGAGGATTCCAAGGTTCGGACCGGTCTGTCTCTAAAAGAAGGGCTGGGGACATAGTTCAGTGGTAGAGCACTTGGAGAGCATGCTCAGGGTCCTGGATTTAGTCCCTAGCACCACAAAAAAATAAAGCCTTCCATAAAGGTCCTCCACCCCCCAGACTTTCTCCAATCAGTACCTCAGCAAGAATTGCCTTTGATAGATGGTGGCTAAGACGTGGCCCCCGAAGGGCTACATGCTTTGCTTTAGTGAGTGCATAAAAATGATTTTATCAGTACTATGTAACATTTTTTTTAAAGTTTCAAAATTTTGAAAAAACGTTTTCTGTGTAAGGTAGTCTCCCTATAATTTTATTTAATAAATGTTTACTGACCTGTTTAAACTTCTGCCAGTTCCTATACGAATTCAGAATCAAGCCAGGCATGGTGAAGTGCACCTGTAATCCCAGTACTAAGGAGGCTGAGGCAGGAGGATCACTGCGGGTCCATGGCCAGCCTGGGCTACGTATCGAGAGACCTTGTCTAAAAAAAAAAAAAAAAAAAAAAAAAAAACCAGTGAGGTACAGATTAATGCCGTTTCACTATAAACGTATTTTTAAAATCGTAGCAGGAAGGTAGGATAATCTGTAAGAACCTGCAGCAGAGAATGTGGGGGGCGCCCGGCCCGGGTCAGCTCTTCCTGCTGTGGCTGTTAGACGTCACCGGTGATATTTCTAGAAAAGTGCGCTCTCTCCACGCGGGGGCGCATGTTCGTACACTTACGCCCGATTCCAGAACTTGTCTCCTTAAAGGTCAGAATATTCAATAAAACGTGGTTGCTGCAAGCAGCTCCCGGAAAGACCACGCTCTAGCGTTGACTTCTGGCTATCGGCCCGAAGCCCCAGTCGGTCCCGCGGAGCCGGGTCGCGCGGGCTTCTGAGGGCGCCGCGGTGACGGTCGCTGTCCCCCAGGTCTACCCCACCGCCACGCGCGCCCTGGGCCTGGGCGCTGGCGGCTCCCTGTGCCGCGTGGGGGCCATGGCCGCGCCCTTCATCGCCCAGGTAGGTGGCGGGCGGGGCGGAGCAGGGGGCGGGGCGGAGCAGGGGGCGGGGCGGAGCAGGGGCGGAGCAGGGGCGGGGCGGAGCGGGGCGGATCGAGCTCCGGGAGAGGGAGCAGCCACCCGGGGACTGGCGGGTCGCGGCTCCCCCGGGGCCCACGGGGCTGGTCGCTCTGCCCCGGACGGAGGGAGACGGAAAGCCGCTGGCTCGCGGGGGTGGGGGCGGCTCAGGCCCTCCCGTCTGCTGAGCCTGGGCCGCAGGACCGGTCCGGTCCCGGGGTGGCGGCGCCTGCCGCGTGCGTGCGGGACGTCCCGCCCCGGCCCTGCGGCGACGTGCTCCCAGGAAGGCTCTTGCTGGCAGCGGAGGGGACTTCAGCTCGCAGCTCCTGTAATTATGCCGGGATGTTGTGACCGCGCTTTTAACTCTCTTGGGAGTGTTTTCCTACAGAAGAAAAACGGGGGCCGCTTTGGGCTTACGCTTTTCAGAATTCCTTCGCGTCTGTTCCGTCATTTTCAGAGAAGAGCCCGTCGGAGAAAGGAGGAAGTGCTGACTCTGATGAGCGGGCCGGGGCAGGGTTGGCGTGGCAGGGACCAGGGACAGTAGCGCACGAGCCTCTGGGCTTTCGGTCTGCTGGTTGGTTGTGGGGCGCGCTGCTTAGCACCCTGGGGCTGGGGCGCGTCTCAGTTTTCTTTTCCCTAAAATAGGCTTTTAAACTAGCTAAAGGAAAACGTTTACATGTGATTGGTGATGGGTTTATACACTTGAATGGCTGTAGTTAGAATTTTAATATGGATGCACCTCTAAAAATGAATGCTTGGAGATGCTATCAGAAACTGATAGAAATGAAATAATGGTAGTCATGCGGATGTAGTCCAAGAAAACAAAAAAGGAGCACTTTGCTACAAAATGATTAAACACTCACTGAAATACAGAAGGCACCAGTACAAGGCCTCTGCTGGTAGGTCAGGGTGGACTGAGTCCTCCTACCCCCAGAAACTTCTAGAAGCCCAGCACATTGTCCCTACTCCGGTGTCAGCTCTGAGAGGTTTGTAGACAACAGAAATGACCTCACAGTTCTGGAGTCTGGAAGTTCAAGATAAGGTGTCCACAGGGTCTCTTCGGGTGAGGGCCTCTTCCCGACTGGCAAGGGGCACCTGCTCACTAAGGATCTCGTTGAGTCTTCACATTTGGAAAGAGGAGGGAAGGGCTCTTCGGGGCAGAAGCCCCATTCAGGAGGGCAGGCCCACAAGACTTGATTACCTCCCGAAAGCCCGCCTCTAAATATAGGAGCCTCGCACTGAGGGTCAGGATTTCAACACGGATTTTGGAGGGACCGACACTCGGCTCGTGCAGCGGGCCCTCGGTTCAGGGAGGTGTGATCTGGTCCCTCCCGCAGGCCGAGTCCTCCGGGCGCACACTGTCCCTGGCTCACCCAGGCTTGCAGCGCAGGCCCTTCCGGCGCCAGGCTGTGGCTGTGGCGAGTACAGGCTGGGAGCGGCGGGCCAGACTCAGCGTGGCAGCGTGTCCACCCTCCAGGAACAGCACCAAAAAGGCGTCTGCAGTCTGAAGCTGTTCAGAGGGGTGTCAGTGGAGAAATCCTTTCGTGAGACCCAGGAAAACCCGTGAACATCTTGTTTGCCCCACAGACTGCTGCTGTCATGAGTGGCGTGGCAGTTGTCCCCCGTCTTGTCCCTTCAACCTTATTACTCCGCTGGAGTGCAACAGAACCAGCTCTCTGCTCTCTGGTTGAAATCATTCAGGCCGAGATGTTTATCTGTTAGGATTTGGAAGGAAGCAGGGTAGATAAACAGTATCTTTGTTAGGAGGGAAGGAGAATCCTTCACTTAGGATCCCATTTTGGTGACTCATTCGGGTAATTTTTACTTCTGGAGTAATTTTCTACCAATTTTAGAGACCTTCTTAGATAGTTTGTTAGGACACACAAAACAACAACAAAAAACCCCTCAATTAGGCCACAAATGTGCGTTTAGTACAATGGAATTAAAAATTGTATTATCCCAGGGCTGGGGATGTAGCTCAGTGGTAGAGCACTGCCTGGTGTGTGCGCGAGGCCTTGGGTTTAGTCCCCAGCACTGCCCCACAAAACAAAACCAAACGAAAACTCTACTGAAAACTCAACATCTGGAGATTGGTAAAAGCTGTATGCCAGGGTCTGGGGTTTTGGGGAACCTGTCATTAAACGTTTGGCTGCACACCATCTTCAGCTCGTCGCCCTCAAGAAACTTACTTTGAAGTGGATGACAACTGACCCGGGAATGAAGACTCCACAGGGGCAAGCGGGGGACACGCAGGGACAGAAGTTCCCTCCCTAGAGGCTGGGACGGGGCCTGGTGCAGGTGTCTTGTCCTGCAGAGCTTTAGGGGGCACACAGCCATCTCAGTGAAGTGCGGATTTTGGACCTTGTCTTGGGAATGATGGATGTAAGTGCTAACTGAAGTGATGTGAATTGTGTTGCATTTTAAACGTCCCCCTGGTGGTTGTAGAGACAGTGAATTCAAGGGAAGCAGAGGCAAAGCGAAACTGAGAGTTCAAAATCCCAGACAACACTTTCTTTCAGGGCAGAAAGATAGAGGAAAAGATGATAAATCTGACTGCTTAACATTTTAAAACTTCTGCATGGAAAATCAGCCTACCTTAGATGAAGATGAAAGACAGCTCCTTGTCTTGGGAGGGTCTGAAAGCCCTCAGGCAATCAGCACAGCTGAGCCGTGACTGTGTTGTCCTGTCAAGCGCTGGAGTTTTCTGTGACGTGGGGGAAGCAGCGTGTCCATGGTAAGATGTTGCGGGACCCCTCAGTTGACGGGAAGCGAAACTCCAAATGTTCAGAGTGTTTGCAAAGGAGCTTAGCTAAATAACAAATTTATGGAAGAAACTGGACCTTGTGAAAGATAAAGCCAGGTACTGATTAATGCTAAGGGTGAGTTTTAACTAGTAATCGCAGTAGGATGAGAGCCAGGATGACAGCAGCGTGAACTGAACGCCACTTGTATTGACACAGACAGAAGTGGGCCTGTGGAAGGCGGGGGAGAAGGGCAGAGTCTGGGAAACAGTTACAAAAACGGGCAAAGGGTGCTCATCCTCACGAAAGCCACCTGGCCTCACTTATGGCTGCTGTGGGAGTCGGGCCCCTTGCTCCCTCCCCAGAGGCTGGGATGGGGTCTGGCACAAGAGTCTCATCTGGCAGAGGTTTAGCGGGTGTGGACGTCCTTGGCACGGGCCTGGGCTGTTAGAAACTGCCTTTGCTCAAGTCTTCAGGCCAAGAGAGCTTGGAGGAGTCTCCCTACAGTCTGGTCAAGGAGAGGAGTTTTGTCAGTGGCGAGTGTGGTTCTCAAATATGTTTGTGTGGTGGTGCACATCTGTAGTCCCAGCTCATGAGGCTGACGCAGGACAATCACTGAGTTCAAGGCCGGCCTGAACTACATAGTGAGGCACTGTCTCAAAACACATGCAGACACACAGATTTCCAAAGGCAATTTTGACCAAGTGATTCTTTTCATTCCACACTGAAAATACAAAATTACAAAGTCAAAATTTTACTAATATTTTACTACTCAAAGGTTTTAAGGAAGCTTGTATGTACATGAGCATAAATATACACACCCATTTTACACAAATGATAGTTTGTGTACTTTTCTGGCACTCAGTAAGATGTTGCAGACATTTTTCGTGTCCATAAGTATAAAAGGCCCTATTTAATGTTGAAAAGTATTGGAGATACATCTAAAAGTTACTTTTCAATGATTTAATTCTCTAGTGTTTATCATCTTCATGCTTTTTTTTCTTCTCTTTTTGGAGACAGGGTTTTGCTGTGTAGTACCGGCCTGCCTACATAGTGAACTACGTAGTTCCACCTGGCCTCAAATCTGCAGAGGGACCCTCCTGCCTCAGCCTCCCGGGTTGGGACTACAGGAAGCAAAGAGTTATCTCCTAAGGGCACATTCCTCGCAGTTGGTCGGTGGTCAGGCTTTGTTTTCTTTACCTTTCTGGGTGCACGGGTCCTGTTTGCGAAGCTTGACCCAGTGCATGAGAGCCCTCAGGTTTTGTTAGTCTTATCTTCACCAGTCTCACTGGTAACAAATGACAGCTCTTTCTTATTGTAATTACCATTTTTTTATTCAAAAATGAAACTCAATGCTCTTTTCACATTTGAGTATTTCACCTGTTTCAGCTTGCCTACTGTTTTTATATACCTCGGGCTTTTGCACTGAGCTACATCCTCAGCCCTCTACCCCTTTTTAAAATTTTGAGACAGGTCCTCCCTAAATCGTGAAAATTGCCCATGCTGGGTTCCAATTTGAGCTAACTCCTACCTCAGGCTCCAAGAGTGCTGGGATTACAGGCACTCACCCCTCCTCCAAGCTTCAAAATGTGGGTTTTAAAGCATTGATTTGTGAGAACCCTTCCTATATAAAAGACATTTAACCACTTTGCTGACATATTGCAAATAATCCTCTGATTTTCCTGTTCTTTTATTCTTGTTTATGCTGTTTTCTGTGTAGGAACTTTGAATTCATAGGCACATTTTATCAACATTTCCTTTCATATTTTGTAGCATCTGTGATTGGGATTGTGAAAATACATGTTCCTCTTTTTTCTGCTGTGACCTCCTGTTTGTTTCTTTTTTTTTTGAGACAGAGTATAAACTTTCTGAGTATAGTATACACATAGAAGTATCTAAATAATAAGTATCGAGTTTAATGTACTTTCACAGAGTACAACCCAGATTTCGACCCCAAAACCCCAAAGTGCCAGAGTTTCCTGGGGTTTGAGGTCTAGTGCAGGAAACAGGATTTTGGCAGCGGCAAACTGCTTGTCCAACACTATTTATTGAACGATCCAGTTTCTACTTAGGGATTAGGAATGTCCATTTACTTGTACAGTAGTCCCACAATTACTTGGTCTATTTCTAGTTCACTGTTTTCATTAATCTATGTTTTTATTATTGTGTTCTCTTCATTACTTTAATGAATTTTATCATACATTTTTAAAAAAGCAGTTTATAATCACCTCATTGTTTCGTTCTCAGATACACGTTAGAATCATTTAGTTCTGTTTTGCCTTGTTTTTGCCAAAATCCTATTAAGATTTTAATTGTTAATTGGTTAAATATATTTGTTAGTTAAGGAAAATTGACTTTTCTTACGATTTTGTCTTCCTATCTAAGAACATGATTTGTCTCTTCATTTGTTCAATCTTCCTTCTGTGCCCCTTGGTGGGATTTTATTGTTTTCTTCACATAGATGCTGTGTGCTTTAAGATTGTTCCTAAGCATTTTACAGCTTTTGTTATTTTGAGTATTTTCTTTTACTATAATTTCTACTTTAACATTACTTTTTTGCCTATTGACTTTTAAATAGCTCATTAAACTTCTTCCCAGTGGTTTCTCTTGGATCTCCAGGTTCCCATGTCCCTCAGTATGGAATGCTTCCCGTCAGCATCTTACCGCACTCACATTCCTACAGATTACAGACCGGAGACGCGATGCTATTGACTCTTTCCTCCACTTTCCAGCCAAACTCCTAAAGTGCTTCCCTCTCCTAGCTTCTCTCTCCTCTTCCTTGCCCGGCTCGAGCTGCTGTCCCCGCCTCCAGGATTCTGATCAGGTCCCTGGTGACCTTCAGGACCTTAAACACAAAGGCCCCGTTAATCCCTGGTATTCTGCAACCCCTCACCCACACGAAAGACTCAGTTCCTTTCACTCGCTCCCCTAGGATTCGCCTCCCCTCTCTTCTGTGACTACTGTGTGCTTCTACTTTAATTTGGGGGAATTCTGACCTCTCACTATCTTTATTTTCCTACACTTCGGTGATAACACTCATTTTTGAGTTTCAAAACATCTACATGCACAGACTCTAGACTACATTTCTGAGCTCCAGGTCCACCTAATTCCTTCTCAGCATTGCAACTTGGATATCTCAGGACTCGAAATCCAGTTCCTGATATTTCTCCCCAAATCCACTCCTTTCCCGCTTTTGTCAATGGAGGGCCTCCTTCCTGGGAGTCGCCCTTCTCCTTTCATCTTTGTTTCGGAGCCCGTGTGACTTTAAGCTCCTAACTGCCTGCATCATCATTCATATTAGCACTTTTTCTGCCACTAGTATCCCTCTGGCGCAAAGAACTGTTTTTTGCTGGACTGCGGAAATGGCACACCAAGCAGGCATCGTGTGTATTCTCAGCCTCGTCAGTTCATTTTCCTGCAGATCTATGTATTAGTCATCTGCAAATAACCCCTTATTTCCTCCCCTTCTCATGAAGACCAAAATCCTTGACATGGTTCACAGGGCTCCACCACAGACCGGTGGCTGCTCTAATGAAGTCCCATGGACTGTGCGGTTGCCCCCCCCCCCTTGGTGCTGGGGATCGAACTCTGGGCCTTGCACTTGCTAGGAAAGTGTTCTACCACTGAGCTAAATCCCCAGCAACCATGTGTCTTAAGACGGTATCCTTCATCCTGCTGGTGGCTGGCAGTCCGAGATCGGGGAGCTGGAGGGGCAGGCTGTGGTGGGCCCGCTCTGCCTGGCTTGCTGGTGACCTCACTGTGGCTACCAGGGTGGTGCACGAGCTCTGGGGTCTCCTCTTACGAGGGCCCAGATACCATCATGGTGGACTCGTCATCATGACTTTGTTTAAATCTAATCACTTCTTAGAGATGCAGTCTCCTAAGAGCATTGCATCGGGGCTTAACATATGAATTTGGGTGGGGCAGGGTCAGCTGGTAGGAGGCACCTAGAGGACCAGGACCCAAGTGCAGTTTGCTAACTGGTATTCCTGGCTCCTACCTAGAGCTGGTGATGCACAGTGCACACCTAAAGCATTTGAATAGAATTGATGTTTCTATTTTTTGTATATAGAAATCCTATTTGTATATAGAAAACCTATTTATCTTAGTTTGCATGCAAGTAGTTTATCTTATTCGTGAGTTTGGGTGCTTGGCACACAGATCAAATGGGAATAATTACACACAGACTGGAAAACTCATGGGAAGGGACATGGAAGGGGAACAGGAATGGGCGGCAAGAGCCCTCAGGCCAGCATGCCTGAGAGGACTCCTGCTTAATTAAGTCTTTTTACTCTTGTAGCAAACCACTGACTTCAGTGTGCCAGTATTTTATCTGTAAGTACTCATACATGAGATGGTGATTGGTTTTTGTGTTAGGTTCCAGAATTGTTTTCACCCAGGTTTCAGTAAAAACACATGGGAGGTTTCTTTCTTTACTGGATTCTGTTCCTTGAACAGTTTGGGGGTGGGGGGAGAGAAGTGAAAGGGAAGCGCGAATTCTGTTTGCACCATTGAGGGTGTATTTCTTTGGCCATTCTTATGACGTCTTATTTTTTCTCTCTTAGTTTTATGTTTTTGAGTAACTATCAGGGAATATTTTTATTGACTACTCTGTTCATATTTATTATCAATGAACCATGGAAAGTATTCTTTAATCTTTTCATTTCCTGTTAGTGGTTATTTCCTCATTTTTTGAGACAGGGTCGCACTAGCTAGTCCAGGATGGCTTGAGCCTCTAGAGTGCTCCACATCCAATTCTTTCACATTCTTAATTCCATGATTTTTCACTTGGGATTATAGCTAGGCTTTATTAGTTTATTTTTCTAGAATAGTTGTTTATCAACTGAACTTGTTTCTTTTTCCTAATTTGTTCATTTGGTTTTTGTCTTTCTGTTGCAGTAATTTAAAATTAGATTTTTAAACTTTCAATTAGTAATTCATTATTTTTCTCGTTTCTCTTATATTAATGTTTATAACCATTTAAATTTTTCCTGAATATAAAAATACGCTGGTTGTAAAATTTCAAATACAAAACTGTGTAATTAAGAAAGGAAAAACTTCTCAGTAATTCTGTCATCAGAGATCATCACTGTTAAGATTTGCATCTATCGGTCTTGGTGCTTTTCGGTGTATTGTCTGAAGGTATCTGTGTCCCATCAACATTTTCGTAGGCTTGTGTGCATATACATGTGTGTGTATTGTATGTATACACCATATACCACATGCAGCTATATTTACGTTCACAAATAACTGCATCTCTGTATCTCACAGTCACCCACGGGGGCAGATGGACACCCCTCAGATTTGATTTGAGTCTTCAGACAGGTGATGCTGTGTCCTCCCCAGAGGGTACGAAAAAAGGTTTCTTTTGTAATTGAGTCTCTAGGGAGCAGAGCAGTCCTGCAAAGCAGGTCTGAAAGATTAGGCAAAACCCGGCAGATGGCCTGGAGCAAACACCAGACAGAGTGAGACTCCGCCTTACCCTGTGTAGCTCCACCTCTGTGATTAACTATGCCACTATGTCTGTTTAAACACACACACCTTTGGATAGCTACATACTGGCACTGCAAAGGCATTTCTCATTAATAATCTCTGTCAGTATGTGAGATCAATCTCACCCTTTAAGCAGAGGCATAGGTTTCCAATGCTCGGACGTGCCGTGATTCAGCAGTCGCTGCCTCAGTGATGATTAAATTGCTTATAGTTTATGTACTTCTCTCCACTGTTTACAAACAGTGGGACCTGAAGGCAGGCACGACATACTGAGGGGACATATGCCGCTACTTTAGTCTTTTAATGTAGTCACTGAGTTTTCATGTTCTAGACACTGCATACTTGTTTCTAGATTCTTTGAAGTTGTATCCTAATGGAGACGAAACAAGGAACAAACAGTATGTATTACTTCTACAGAAAGCCATAAACCAGGACAAGGAGATGCTCTACTGATGACGTGGCTAGCGAAGGAACAGGAAACACATGGGAAGTCAAGGAAAAGACTCCAGCATATGTCTGAGGAAAAGCAGAAGTTTGTCTGTTGGGTAAAGTCTGTGTATTTCAAACTGACTAATTTTGGTTGATGCCTGTAACCCCAGCACAATGGCAGGCTGAGGCAGGAGGATCCGGAGTTTGAGCCCAGCCTGTCTAGCTAAGTGACTTGGTCAGACCTTCTAAACATTAAAAAAAACTGCTAGGGGGCGCAGATGAGTGCAAAGGCCCTGGGCTCTGTTCCCAGTACCCCCCCCACATTTTGTCAAGACTATTTTTAAATGTATATACCCCTTAATAGAACATCACAGACACACTCTTTCCCCCTCCAACTTCCTATTTTCCCTGGCCCCTGGCCACAACACACAAAGCCGCAGTGCTTGTTTGTGTGCCTGGCTCGTTTCGCTCAGCAGAATGTCCTCCACGTTCACCCATGTGACACATGGCAGGATCTCATTTGTTGGGGCTGCATTATATTCCACAGTATCAAATACAACATCTTTACCCACTCATCTGTTAAGAGGCACTTCGGTTAGTGGCATGTCTTGCCTGTCGTGAATAATGCGGCACGGAACACGAGCAGATCTGTTTTCGTTGGGACTGAAGCCAGGGGCTTCACTGAGCTGCATGCCCAGCCCCTTGTCATTATTTTCCTACGGGGCTGCTTTAAATTGCTGTTTCCCAGGCTGGGGTTGTACTCAGGATCTTCCTGCCTCAGCCTCCCAGAGTGCTGGGATCACCACCATTCTCCGCTGCAGATCTCTTTATGAAGTGATAACCTCATTTCCTTTGGGTATATGCCAAGCAGGGTTCGCATATCCTGTGATCATTCCAGGTTTTAATAGGCTTAGGAACCAGAGTACTGTTTTGCGTAACGGCTACCCCACTCCACATTCCCAACCAGTGTATAGTTTCCTTGTTTTCCTGTCTTCGTCAGCACTTCTTTTTTCTCCTCACCAGTGCTGGGCTAGAAACCAGGACCCCGTATGTGCTCGGTGAGTGTCGATACAACTAGCTATGTCCCCAGCCCACTGCTGTTCTGAGACTAGCCATCTTAACTGGTGAGGGGTGGCCTCTCCTTGGGGTCTGCTTTTGCGTTTCGCTGGTAAGTGATGCTGAGCACTCTTAGCCATGTGTATGGGGTTCACTTGGAAAATGTCTTTAACCAGATGCCCAAATGAATTCCCACCCGAGTTTCCTGTTTCTTTTCATCATGAAACAAAGCAAGAGCTTTCAGACCTCGATCAGTCCAGTAGACGGTAAATTACATCTTACCTTCACTTGCACTTTATCAGTAGAGCTGAACAAACATCTTTCGTTATCCATCTTTTGTCCATCTGCTTGTGTGATTTGCTGTTTTTCTATAGACTAGTCATTATTGCACTGCAGATATTTTCTACGTTGTTTGGATTTGGGCTTTACTAGCAAGTTTTCTGGTCTACTGAGTTTAAATATCATCGACTTACTGGTTTTTCCACTTAAGGTGTTTGTGTCATGCTTAAACGGCATACACTGCACATTCATCTACGTTTCTGAAAGTATTTATGAAACATTAAAAGTCCAGAAGCTCTTAATGTTTCATCTAAAACATTAAAGTCTTCGATCCAGTCACAGCTTGCTATTTATCATCTTTTGTTGGCCTTCCCTCAACTGACATCGTATGCCCCTATCATTCTGCAACCACATTTCCATGGTGACTTCCTGCTTTATTGCTTTGTTTGGGCACCAACATTACAGTGTTAAGGACTTGTGAATTCGTGTAAAATGATTGAAGTAATAACGTCCCCCCAGGGTTCCCCACCCTGTTGTTTCCAGGTTTTGTGATTTTTGAGACAGGGTCTCACGCCGGCTGGCTTTGAACTAGTGACAATCCTCCTGGCTCAGCCTCCTGAGTGCTGGGGTACAGATGTGCACCACCATGCTCGGCTGCATGTTGATTTTTTCAAATCAACTTTGTTTTCCTCAAATTGATTCCAAAAATCCTACTGGGATTTTCATTTCCATTAGAATTACAGATTATTTTGGTGAGAATTATATTTTTCCAAGACTGTATCTTTAAGAAATGAAATACGTATTATGATTTTGATTTTACATACATTTGTATTGCTTCCTGCTTTTGTGCCTGTTAGCAGTATCCGCAATTTCATGTCATGTTTCTAGTCCATTCAGTGTATTTAAAATTCTTAAGACTTGAGAGTATTTTGCTGTTAACTTGCTATTTCAAAATACCGTTTTAATCGGAACACATTGTATGATTTGGAGTCTTTTGACGACTGAGTTTCACTTTATGGCCCCTGGGATGGTTTATTTTGGTGACTGCTGCACAAGCACCGGAAGTGTGTATCTTGATGGTAGTGGGTGAACTGTTCACAGATGTCGATCGGATCCTGTGGGCTGATGTTGACTTTCTCTCTCATCTGCTGTCTACTGGTTCCATGAGTTAAGTCTGGGATAAGTCCAACTCTACGTGGACTTTGATTCTCCCCTCAGTCCTAGGTCAGTGTACTCTGGAGTTCTCTTGTTCGAGGACTGCATGTCGTCTTGGGTGTCTGACCACATCGTCGTCATGTGATGTTTTTTCATCCTTAAGCCTGCGCTACTTTTTGTAAATGGAGATTTCTTTCATTTTGATACAGTGAAATCTAGAGAGGTTCCTGCATAATATTCATTTTATCAAAACTTACAGATGATTTATTATTGAGACAGGGTCTCGCTAGTGTAGTCCAGACTGACCTTGAGCTCAGTTCTCCTGCCTCAGTCTCCCAGCACTGAAATGACAGGTGTGAACTGCCAAGTCTGGCTTTTTTGGTGGTGCTGGGGATTGAACTTACGTCTCGTGCTTCACAGGCATGGATTCTATCATTAAGCTAGACTGGCAGCTGGTTTTTACAATCAGGTTATTGCTCAGAATTTGTACTTGCAAACAACAGAAACTGACTTCAGTTAGCTTAGGCAGAATTTATTGGAACAATATCCAGGAATGAGATACTGGATTAGAAACACTATGAAGCAGAGCCTTTTATCCCAGGAAAGTTAAAAACAGGCAGTCGCTATTTCCATTTGTGGCCCTGGCTGGTAGAAGACCATCAGGGTCTCAAGTCACCTCAAACTCTGAAACTGGTGCAAAGTATGAAGAGAGAGTTGAGAATCTGTTGTGCTGGCGGTGAGAATGCTGGCATCCTGTTACAGAGGGGATGGCAACATCAATCTGGATCTGTCCCCTATCTGGGCACGATTTGGTCATAGTGTAACTGGCTGGCCTCACTTGGTTTCTATCCCTTTTTAAGCCAGTCAACATTGGAAAAAATTGTATTTTGGAAGACAAAAATCAGAATAGTACCTACATTTGCTAGGCCAATAATTAATGGAATTATTATTACAGGTTCTGTCTGTATAAGTGGATTTATTTACCATTTTAGAAGGCAGTAAGCTCCCCAGCTGGTATCCGAAGAGAACCTAAGTGGTGGTGGTAACACTAGGTTGGTTATCAGGGATCCGTATGTCAATCTGGGTAATAATTACTGAGACAAGTCACTTAATGTGGGCACCTCTGCAAAGTGAGGAGTTTGTTTCTAGTTCTTTCTTAAGATTAGTTAACAAAAGCTGGGCTTGGTGGTGCATGACTGCAATCCCAGCACTCAGGAGGCTGAGGCAAAAGGATGGCCATGAGTTCGAGGCCAGCGTGGGCTACACAGTGACACCCTGTCTCAAACACCAAAAAGATTAGTTGACAACTACCAAGTGCTTGACTATTTGCCAACTTTGGACACAATGCTGAAGAGAAATATTAGGTACAGTGTCTGAATTAGCTCTTATCAGAGTGAAAAATATGTAGACTGGCAAAAACCCATCATTACTGTGGAAAAATGGATACCAAGTAGCAAGCCCTGAGTGCCACACAAGGCACTGTAAGACAAGATGCTCTGAAATTCTCTCTTCCAAACAGCCTCTCTGCTGTTTCATCCCATCAGACGGTGAGGGCAGACGTTAACCAAGTGAACTGGTGTAAAGAGTGGAAGAACAAGCCGTCTCCCATTTCTGGTAGATGCTGAAATGTGCTCCAGCGATGCCTGGCAGAGGGTACAGAGACGTCTGCCCGGCCAGTGCGTATTCGTACAGAGGCCTGCAGCAGCCTGGCCTGGGTCCGTCAAAGTGGACCTTACTTTGTTCGCTACAAAGGACCAGCAGAATCGGCCAGGGCCGTCTGGACACTGACTCGAGTGCTCTCTCGTGCCTGCAGGTTCTGATGAGCGCATCATTCTTGGGAGCCTTGTGTCTCTTCTCATCGGTCTGTGCTGTGTGCGCCATTTCAGCATTTACTCTTCCCATTGAGACCAAAGGACGGGCCCTACAGGCAAGTAAAACAGGAAGCTCTCTCAGGGCTTCTCAACTACCACTTTTTGACCAAAGAAAATGAACTTGCTATATGGGCCTCCTTTTAAGACACAACACAATTTTAGTGGGCTCCAAAAGCAAACCTGGGTCTCTGGTCTTTCTTGCATCTCCTGCCTATGAGTAGCACTGCCGTCAAAGTAACAATTAGCTCAAACCTTTTCCTATGAAAGTTGTGGTTTGATTAGCCGCGACCAAGGTGAATGACAGCTGTTGAGGCCTCAGCACTTTACCCTCCCCCCTTTCCTACCTGGTCCTCACACCTTGGCCACCCTCCACTCCCCAGAAGCTTCAGCATGGCACCAGCTTGCCTTGAGGCATAGGAGTTACAGATACTCGTGTAAAAAATGCCCCCAAAGCATACGCTGTGGCAGAATTGTGAGCAGGCCTTCTTAGTCCTCCGCCCTTATGACTGGATTAAGTCAAGAGTGGCTAGCGCATCACCTTAAAGAAAGCTTGTGGCTGGTGTACAACAGCAGGTGTTTGGGGAAGAGTAAGTGAGATGACTGGTTGACTATGGGCAGCCAGTAAGCTGTAGCCAATTTTGAGACGAGATGTTTGTCTATAAGTAGATGCAAGGGAGGCACTACTGTGTGAAGAAAAAGGGTGGTTTCCACAGTACATGACCTGTCATGTAATTATGAACTAGGGCTTTGTTTAGTTCTTTCCTTTGGAAGGTGACTTCAACTCAGACACTGAACTAGCTGACTCACTGTCCTCCCAGTGAAGATGAAAAGGAAGCATATCGCCTCCTCACACAGACAAATAAACTGGGGCACAATTTGTGAAATGAAGTCTAGAACCTAAAGCAGGAACATTGCAGAGGCTCGATCTCATGCTGGTTATCTGTTCCTTTCCAGTTTTCTACTATGTTTTAGTATTATAAATAAGAATACATACAAGAAATGGGGCTTGCTTA
Source organism: Hystrix cristata (assembly GCA_004026905.1). NCBI lineage: Eukaryota > Metazoa > Chordata > Mammalia > Rodentia > Hystricidae > Hystrix > Hystrix cristata. Next base: position 57,503 of record PVJO010003313.1, on the reverse strand, counting down.
AATATGTCTTACAGATTTCCAATATGACTCCTATCTACCTGTAAAGGACTAGTCTCTTCGGTGACTGGCACGTGGTTTTGGAGCTATGGTGATTTGGTGTATCTGTTTATAGCCCTTTTTATATAATTTTCTTAGAACCTTAACATGTAGGTTCGATAAATATGAGCACACTCAGCACACACACACAGAGTGTTGTGAGCACTTACCATATATATAAGTCCCTGACTTATGAACAAATTCTGTTCTGGGAAGATTGTTTGTAAGTTGCATTCCTTCATAAGTTGACAAACTGAGTCTTACACAGTAAACCTGTGAAAGTTTCCAATTTGAATGTTCATCAGTCGGGGATTTGTTTACAAGAATATGTCAAAGTTGGGCAGGGGATTTAGTTCAGTGGTTAGAGTGCTTGCTTTGCAAGCACAAGGCCCTGAGTTCAATTCCCAGCGCCAAAGTTTTAACTTCGGCAACGCACACTACTCCAGTATTTTACTGGGTAAATCAACCTGGGTACTAGTTTCAAAGTAATGTCAATTCTACTTTAATAATTTTGGTGAACCCTGTAAAAACTTCAGTGTATTTCTAAATCTCTGTATTGGACTAGAATAACTAAATTATAAAACTACGCTTGCATTTCCAGGCATACGAAAGTACGTGCTGAATCTTCTCAAATTTTATTAAAGAACCTTTTATTGCTGGTTACTAGGTTGGTATGAACGAACACTTTTAAAAGTCTTCTACTCATCTATTACCTTTCTTCCCCCAGCAAATTAAATGAAGTTGCAAAAAACTGCATCTACCAGTGGAGAAAAATTTTATCTTCATGGAGCTGTAGCACATTTTTTAAAACCCTGATTTTATTTCTCTATGCTACTTGGTAGTTAATAAACTTCTATATTTAAAAAAACAAGGGAATGCAGCTGGGTAACTGTTGACATCCTTTAGTTACTGTTGGAGGAAGACAGCTTTTCTTCCAGGGAACAACAAATAACTACTAAATCTTAGACAAAACATGTATCTTCCCATGAGATTTGTACCTAAGAACAAGGCTGCTATAACTCTTTCAAACACACTAGAAGAGCCATCCAGTTCAAATTAAAATTAGCATAAAGATGATGCTTAAATCAGTATACCTTATATATAATTACCAAGAAGCTATGAATAAACTTTTCCCCATAAATCCCTTATTTCTACTCTAATCTTTATTGGGAGGAGATTTCTGATTGCCAAATGTGATAAAAATTAAAGAATGCAGCAAGCCTTCCAGGCTGTGTGCCTGACAACACGGCTTGCACCCTGCGTCCTACCTGGATGGGCATGCTGTAGGGAGACAGTTCATCTCTCGTCGGCGCTCAATGCAGTGGCCTGCTGAAGTCAGGGACCCCCAAGGTTGGCTCACTCCTGCTTTAAAAGGAAAAACAAACTCAGCTACGACGGCACCAAAGTGCTGTCAGTGAGCCATCGGTACGAGAGACCTACACGATGGCAATTCTCTATTATGGATCAGCCCTACTATAATGTAAATGCTATGTAGGATAGGATCATTTTTCCCCAAACATTTTTGATGTGCAATTAGTTGAATCTATGAAGTGCTTGTGGATATAGAGGGCCAAGTGTATTTTGAGGTTTCTGAGTTTGATGTGGGCTCTGTCACAAGCTTAAAACATTATTAGCTTTCAAGCTGTACAAAAGCGGCCTGAATTTGTCCAACAGGTATGATACTTTAGGCCAAAATATATTTGACACAAAGACCTCGTGGCTACACTTGTAGAGTTAGCCAAACCCACCACAAGGTATAACTGTAACTCCTGAAGCTGAAGTGAGTAGCTATTTATAATTAAAATCAAAGGCTGGCACTGATCAAAGACAGGACCAACTAGTGCTGAAGCTGAGGCTGAAGGGTCTGCCCAAGGACTACGAGTTTGGTATCCGGGCACAAGGAGCTATACGATGCTGCCCAAGGATGCTGAGATGATACCACCCTAGTCCATGGCAAACTACACACAGAATTGACCCTGAACACCAAATTTGACTGTTGATCACTCGTGTGAGTTGCTTAGTATACTTATCACTATTAGTCATTAGTAGACATGAAAGTCAACACACTGCAGTCACTCACCTGTAAGAACTTTTCTCGATCGTGTTACAGCACAGCAAAAGACAATACTGGTTGAGGAACTGAACAGTAATATATGGGCCTCTCTGTAATTATGTTTTGCTTTATGTAACAGCGTAAAGGTTGAATCTGTCTGCATCTGTTTTATACATATATAAAAAAGAACCTCAAAGCTCTCTAAAGCATTATTTGACAGCACAAATTCCTTGTATAGTATGAATGCTTATTTTGGGCTTTCTTCTGATCCACTCTCATTAACGAATCTCTAAACAGATCAGATACTAGAATCACTGTCAGTGTGCTGCCTGGAACATCTTGATTTTCTTGGGGAAATGCCACTTCTCCGGCCAGTACACTGTCATTCCAAGAGGAAGGGGTGCTCACCTGTCTGGTTGATCTGTATATTCTGTCCCTTCCCCAACGCAACGACAGCTGGGCTCCAGTCACTGGCAATGAAAAGACTTCTGGATTTTCTGGTGCACTGGTCTTGGGGTTAAAGGCATTATTACAGAGCCACGAATTCACAATCCTGATTCCTGAGACATGGCAAAGGATATTACAAAATTCACTTGGAAATGGGATGAGAGAGAATTTTGGTAGATGTTTTACTTGTGACTACCAGGGATATGTTTTTTAGGACTTGATTATTCTATTTTAAAACTAATTTTACAATAGAAGGCTGTCCCCACCAAATTATGATTATTAAATATCCAAGAGCGATTTTAAAAATTATAATTTCCGAGTATCGAACCTTTCCGGACTTTAAAGGTGTAATTAACACAGGCAGACTCTCCATGTGACTTGTAAAAGTCCCCACTCCCTGCCTTCCTCCTCCTTCCCATGACAAGTTTCAGACAAGCAGAATTTCCCATGGCACAGCTGCTTCTCTTACCTTTGGTGAAAACAGCAACTGATGCTATCACTCATTTTCCTTCCTGGGTTTTTTTTTCTTTTTTTTTTAAAAGACATCTTAAGGCTGATGAAATACCCATGTTAGAATTTAAACAGTGTTTCCCCATTCGCTATTTATGGACTAGAGCTCAGCTCTGCAGGTATCAGTGCTGTCACTGGAGCAACACACAAAGGCAGAAATGAGGGAAGACTCTAGATAAAATTCTACTGAAAGGACATTAATTCTTCCATTAAAAATCTGTTGTGGTAAGAGTCACAGTAAAAATTCATCAAAGTTAATTTTTATTAAAATCAAAGCACCAGTCTGCCCCCAAAAAATTTTAAAAGAAAACCCCAAACCCAAAGACTGTTGGCTCAGACGTCCTTCACAGTCAGCAAAACCTTCACGGAGAAATCTGTGCTCTGACTGGCAGGTTCCAGCTCAGGAACACCAATTACCTGCTGTGAATTCCCATCCAAGATGAAGGTACGATAAGTCTGTAAAGTTGTCAACTGTTAATTTACATGGTGCTATAAAATACCTTAAAAAATATGTACATGGCTATTTAACAGGAACACAGTAAGAAATCAGATGATTGGACTCAAGATTGTGTCCACATTTTAAAGGCCGATCAGATCACTTGATTTCCCTCACTCGTGAGGATTGCAGGTTAAGGAAACCATGACATCTTCAATTTACACCTGGAAACCTTCCGTTCACACGCAGCAGCTTTTTGGAATCATGTTGATTTGGATCGGGCCTCAGCAAAATTTGTTCTTCCTCTGTCTCTTCGAGAATGTCAAATTTAGAAGTGTGAGCACTCTAACAGAAGAGGACTTTGAACTGCAAACTCACAAAGGGAGCAACTGGCTGCATGCTCCCCCTTCTGACTCTGGAGTTAACCTTTAGAAAGCATTCCTAAGTTGTATTGTATCTGTACTACTGTGTGCTAGGTAGAAAAGAAGGTAAAACTACCATGGGAAGAAGGCAGTGTTTTTTCTTCTAGTCCTTTCTGTTCTGTCCCTGTGAACAGAGTACACAGGGCCTGTTAATTTAAAGGACAAAAGGATCACACTGCCAGCGGCTGATGTAAAGATGTGCACTGCATGTAACATGGTGTCTCTCCGTCCATTTACACTTCTGCCATAGCCATCTAAGTCACTGTCCCTCGGCTTCCTTACTGCCAAAAGATCAGACATTTCACATTTCTTAACTGGCATTGAGAAAAATCCTACTCTGATTTGGTCTGCTTGCTCATGGCCCCTTACCCCCATGGCGTGGTCGTATTTGGCAACGGTGTCCTGTGGCTGACACTAGACACTTGGTGCCAAACTCAGAGCCAATACTCCTAGAGCTCTGGGTCACAGGTGACACCAGAGTGTTCTCACATTCAGGTCTAGGTTCCTTGGATCACACTGAGCGCCTCCGGGGCGGGGCGGCTCTCAGAAGCAATGTGGGGTGAGGTATGGTTAGGCTCTTTTCAAAGCGTTTATTAGAATAGAATTTAAGGATTGTTTAGCCAATCCAACTGGGCATAGTCACTTGTTAATAATAAGTGACCATGATAAAAGAGAAACCCAAGACACTTACTTTTAATATGGGAATTTACATTATTCTGTATGATTACAGAAAAGATGGTTCTCAACTGCCTTTTGCTCAGCAAAAGATGGTTATGGCAAAATAGAAATACTGCAAGTTAATATGGCACTGAATATAATCATGACAGTTTGGGATACATTAGTAGAAATTCTGGTTCAGATATATTTAGGAAATTATTATTTTCTCTCTTACACCATTACCTCCCTTAGTGATGATTCTTAAAATAATTTACCTGTGTTGCTGTTTTAACTAAGGACACAAGTAAGGGAGAACTATCAGAAGAGCAGTATTCTGTGATACTGATAATAAACTTACTAGCAAAGCTCCCAGCTGCTATGCTAAAAATACTCAACAAAAACAGGTAATTAGAATGTGTATGTACAGGCATCAAAATTTGTTCAAATAGTCTTTGGAAAACAAATGTCAAATGCATTTCAAAATAATACAACAAACATTATTATGTACTATGTATTTGGAAAACTGATTAAGACTTTTTAACAATACACAATTGACATGGACAAACCCTAAGTCTACATAGAAAATGGAAAACTATTGCTGTTACTTTCATCTTTAGCAATATCTGACAATCCAATGAATCATCCAGAGAACATTTTCAAATTGTCCGTTTTAAGAAGTGATGCCATGAGGATAAAAGCAAGTCCTCTCCATTTAATTCATGAGAGATAGTACAACCCAAGAATTCTTCAAGTCAGTTGTATTGTTATCCTAAAGAGAAGAATTTCCTCCAATCAAACATTAACTGTAGTGTTTTATTAGGAAATGTTTACTTTGGGAAACTAAAAATGTTCATGTGCATTCTGTCAAATGTTGGATTCCTTCTCTGATGGTTCAGCTGATCCAAAAAGAACAGTGAACAAGTGAAAGGAATACATGGCTATCAGTTACAATAGCTGGATCTGCCCATCGGGAATACACCTGTCCTCAGAAGACAGATCTCTTGTGTCTCCATCAGTGAAAATTAAATTTTCAATTCAGATCAATGATGAAATGTGAGGTTCTGAGTCTCTAAAAACCAACCAACCAACCAGGAAATAGATGCTCCAGAACAAAATGTGTTTACTAATTAATTATTCCCCAACTGCCTGTCCCAAATCCTACAACACATTTTCATTATAAATTATAAAGACATATGACAACCACAAAATGAGTCCCTTTTAGGGGAACATATATTTAGTGCCCATCAGGGCGCATGTTGAAGAAATCTCACATCAAATACACTGCACCCTGCTGTATTTCAAAACTGGGGCACTTCCACTAAAAACCATTCTTCAAAGCCCTGTTATCAAAGGACAATACACACAGTTCAAAAGAAAAACACCACCACCACGACAAACAAAACACAGACACACATCAAAACCAAACATGTGCTCACTTCCTTCTGTTAGGGGAAGAAGCTGATGAAAATCTAGATCTAGAAATGTATGAAACATGGCCTTGAAAACCAGCTGCACCAAACACCTCTACAGACAATATAAAAACAAAAACAACAAGCATTTGTGTTCCTGATTTTTCTTTAATACAGTTGCCATCTCTCGTAACACACTATTGGGAACCTTCTCAATGGCATCTAATCTATCCTTCTGTTGCATCACTTGGCACCCCTCAAACCTAGGTCTATGGCTGGGTGATAATGGGCAGCGGCATTAATTTTCTAACAATGGGTTAATGCACACATTCAAACCACTTTTAAACTTCAAGCTCATACAAAATCTAGTTCCTTCCTATAGTAGTTATCACTCCAGATTGTGGTTTTGAATCCAAGTGGAGGGAAGAATGTCTTTGTTATTGATGCTGCTTTCTCTTCTTTGACCAACCTTTCTCCCTCTCATCCTTCATTTTCTTTATTCCATTCATTTCTTTCCTTCCTCTGTTCTTTTTAATAAGAGGTTAAAAGAAATAGGTTATTAAAGAAATCAAAGTCTAGTAAACATCAAAAACAGAGAGCTCACAAACTCTTCTTTATCATGTTAAATGGCTGACAGACAATCTCCGACAGACATATGCATGGTGCTGCTTCATTTAAGCAATTGGCGCTCCTCGATGCTCTTGAGGCGCTTCTTCCGGGGCTGTACAAAGTCATCATCTGAATCATCACTAAATTTATTATCTTCTGATTCATTCCTGAATTCTACTTTAGGAAACCTTTTTTCTGGATAAAGGTTCTTTAGAAGTTCTTCAAAATAGCTTTCAAGTTTTATACCAGCATTGGCTACTTCTGAGTCAGGCTGTTGGATAAAAATAAAAAGTAGTATTTAAAATAAAGACCAACACTTTTGACAATCAATAAAAGTAATCTGTCAAACTTGTTTGGTTTTGAGTCCTGAGGTTTTGAATGCCAATAGGGTGCTGTGGAAAATGTTTACGCATAGTTATTAATATAGAAACAGTCTGAGGCTGGACCACGTACAGAGAAGGTAAGTAAACTAAGAGACTGGCTTCTCCAGACTGTTCACAGAGAGTGGTGATGGTAGGACTGGATTACTGAAGCTGAATCAGTTGGAGGCTAGAATGGGACTTTTAGAAAGAATTAAATGAAATGTGGTACTCTAGAATGAGTAACACACAGGACAGACCATTAACCAAAGGCTATATTCTGACATATTTAGAAGATTAAGAGATGAGAAAATTTTAAATAAGAACTTTCTGGATTTATCCTTAACACTGCAAGATAAACAATGAAAAGACAATTCTGGAAGTCCATATTTCAAGAAGTAAAGGTGGAAATGACAAAAAATACTTCTGGACCACAAGAGTATTTTCTACATTACTGTCAGGTTATCAGTTATATTTATATTTCTGCTTTCCACATAGTAAATCCTTGACTATAAGTCTAGACTGACTCTTCCTAATCACCTCTCTCCCGCCCTGAGAGGCCTGGAACGAGGACATCCCCTACAGACATCTCGGTCTTCCCTCACCCCCCTGCCCAGCACACACCTTGCGGAGGGCGCTGGGTTTAAGACTCCTCCCACCATAGCCGCTGCCCACCTCACCTCATTGAATTCCGCACAGTTCTGAAAGATCAATCTGAAATCAGCCACGAAATCTTCAGGCTTTGTGTATAAGGCAGCATCTTCTTGCAGCCTTTTCTTGATGGTGGACAAGTCCATTGGATTTTTAATTATTTTGTAATAATCAGGCACCTTTCAAAACGAATGAGATGTCATAATACAACAACTAAGTCCTACCAAGTCCTAAATACCTTCCGTGAGAAGGGACAGAAAGTGCAGATTGTGGTTCTGACTTCTCTGCATTTTCTCACGGGTGAGAAAATCAGTTTGGCAACATTTACAAAGTGCCTACTGACTTCCACATATTGGCAAATATTCTGTGTCATTTTTTCCAAAATTTTTTATCATTTTAAATGACAAACCACATCTTCATATATTCCCTCTTAACTTTGTTCTCAATCTTCAACTACTAAATAAAAAGCAATTATCAGGAGAAAGTATTACTTCTGGTAGTATCTGGCTTTTCTTTCTTGCATGAATTACAACAAGTGGTGAAGAAGGGCTCAACTGCCAGCTCAGCCGCTCAGCAGCAAGATCCTGGGTGAGTCACTGAACCTCACTGACTTTCCTCATATTCCAAATAGGAATAATCTTGGCAATCGCGTAGGACCTACATGTACACACACATAGAGAATGTGACACAGATCAAGGAAACGCAAGATATTTTCCTGCTACTGTTGTTACTAATGTAAGATCATAAAAACACCAATTTCGAGTTAAAATTTTAAGGGTGTACTGACATTCCAAGCCTCTCTTATTTGACTTCTGTGTTTTTTTTGAGACAAGGTCTTCCTATATGTATTCCAGGCTGGCCTTGAACTCGTGGCGATCCTCCTGCCTCAGCCTCCTGAGCGTTGAGATTAGGTGTGCACCATCATGCCTGGTCTGACTTTTTTACCCTGCCTCTTCTGGATCCAAAGTCCCTTTAGCCTGGAATTACTTATTTCCTTTCTCTATCTTTTTCTACTTGTTCTCGAAAAAGAAATTGACTGTTAAATTATCAGCTGAATGTACATATTTACTAAGAGAGTCTTCTTTTAGCCTTTTTTAAATTTGATAAATTTTAAGGACAAATTTATTGAATTTTAAAAGAAATTTCAGACATTATAGAATTCAGAGAGAACATATTTTGGGTAGTGGATCCGTTCCACGAATGGAAGATTATGTTGCATCGAAGGCTTGACCTCCTTGAAGGTGATGCGTAGCACAGGTACATATCCCTTCCTCAGCTTTCCATCGTTAAAGTCCACTTAATGCTGGAAGTCTAGACCTACACATTAAAGTAAGTATGGAAAATATGGGGGAAGTCTTTAAATTAGGAATTTTTTTTTACCAGTAGCTCAAGATATATGTCTAAACCTTGACATAGAAACACGGAAATCATCTGCAAATACCACAGCAGATAAATGAAGCGAGGTGAGAAAACACCTGAGAAATGAATAGAAGTTTGCAGCCGACTCCTTAATGTCAAAACAGAACTCTTTGGGGTCAGTGCACTCTGTATGAATTAATAAATTAAGATCTGAAATAGCTATTAGCAAGTACTGAAAACGATACAGAAACTAGACTCATAAATCTCCAAAAAACAAACTTTTACATCCTACTATGTAAAGATGTACAAGAAGACGTCAACACTTACTGTTAGAGGGACAGGGTCTTGGAAAGCCAGGCTCATTTCATGGCAGTAAAGAAATAAAAGTAGGCGTTCACACTTCTAAAGGAAAAAAATCAAAACGGAAGTCACTACTTATTTTCAAAATGAATTTCATGGGTCTCAAAGTACAAGAATTAAACCAGATGAATACAAGAAAAATACTAACTCTTGGAGTTTTGCTTTCCTGTCCAATCATTAATTGCAGTGCTCAAGAGTTCAGAGTGTATGTGGTGTTTGAGAAAGTTCTTGTTACCACCTGAACCAAGCACAGTATCATTGGAAATGTCTTTGATGCGCTTTACAATGACCTTTCACTTCAGTCTGGTGCTGTAGTAAGAGCCAAGAAAGGAAGACCACGTCTAGTTAGAGATCTGGGCAAGAGGGCGCTTCCTAGCCCCTCTGTAGGCAGGCCGCCTGCCATGCCCTCCACTACTTCTCTCTTGCAGGTTCATCCTGGTGGGCGCCACATGGAGACCTGGCCCTGTGCGCTCCTTGTCTGACATTTTCATACTGTTTTCTATTTAATTTAGCAGAGGAAGTTCTTTAGTAGTAAACTGCTAACCCTGCAGTTTTAAACATTAATTAGATATACTAGCTGGTGTTGGTAAATAAACCTAGTACCACTTAGCGAAAGAATGGAATTATTTCCAGAAGAATGAAAGAAAAGCCCAGATCATTGGTGCCGCTTCTAAACAGAGTATGTGGAACAAAACTTCTCTGTGATAGAAATGAAACGAAATGGATTTTTACTCAAGGGAGACTAAATTTAAAAGCCCAGGTTCCACAAATGATGCACACTCCACCCTATGCAGGTAGTTTAAGCATCTGTAAAACACCCCTACCTGAATGTAAATTAAAAACATTGTAATTTGCTGTTATTTAAGTTTCCAATTAATTGCTCTATTAAAAAAAATTACTAAAAACCAATATAAAATTTAATGCATCCAATTAAAAAAAACCTGTCAAACATTCTAGAGTAGAAACATCTGAAAACTCACCCTTTTATCTATTGGTGCTAATTTAACAAGACCTTCAGTTTTCTTTTTTTCTGAATTGTGAGTGGGAGCATCACAATCATATTCCACTTCTGGTTTAGATAAATCTCGGCAGAACGTACAAATCCACTCCCCACTGTTGAAATAACATATTTGAGTTTGTAACGCATCCTCCCCTTCACCACTTGCCCTTGCCACCTCCCTCCTGCTACCTGGGATACAAATCTACTTGGCATGAATTTTAACCACTGAAGATTCACCATATACCTACCGGGTGCACAGCACACTGCCGGGAGAGCAACAGCAGAAGCTGAGTGATGGAGACTGAATTCAGGGCCTCTGCCCAGAGCTACGTCCCCAGCCCTTTGGATCTGAGGCGGGGCCTCGCTGAGCACAGCTGCCCAGGCCGGGCCTGGACTTGCAGTCCTCCCCTCCTGCAGAGGCTCCCCAGCCCCGCCCGGGGCTCGGCAGAAATTTAATGCAAAGGCCCAACTGGTTAATATTAAAGTCTAGTCAAGGAGGCATGAACATTTCACTTACACTTTAATGAACAGACTTTAGTAGATAAAAGTACAGCCCTTGAAGAACTAAGAGATCAGCACAAGGGCTCTTGATTTTCATCATCTCATAGGGGCATCTGTAGGTGACTAAGCTCAAAGCCTGGCAAGTAAGATGCATGAGGCTGTGGGAGATGGACTGCGTAAGATCGCCGCTCTTCATGTGACCTGTGGCGGTAATGTACAGGGCCCCCTTAAATTCCCCTCACAGACCGGGGTCCCTCGTGCCCGTGTGGGGACTGAGGTCAGGGTCCTGCACACACTAGGCAGGCTGCACCACGGAGCTCCACCCTCTGCCCAGCAGAGGAACAGGAAACCTTAGATTATCATTAGGGATTTTAGGGTAATGTATGCATTTGTGCAAGAGGAATTTTATTCACATTTTTGCAAAGATTATGGTGATTATCAAACTTCACTGCTATTACTTTTACTTTGTTTTTTGCAGCGCTGGCAATCGCACCCAGGGCCTTGCCCATACTTGCTACCCCAGTCCTGCTCTACTACTTACAGCAGAAGGACGTGGGAAGCCGAGTATGATCTTACCTTGGAAAATTTGTCAGCGTGGGCACGTGACAAGAGAGGTGGAAAACTTTCGGACACTTCTCACAGCACAGCAGCTCCCCGCCATTCTGACACACCGCACACCAGTCCTCGTTGGGGTCGTCGTCCTTCCTCGGCTCTCCGGCGTGAAGGGGTGACTTTGGGGCGGCGCCGAGCCACTCGGACTCCCCGCTGCAGGGGGCCTCCTGGCGCAGCCCGGGCTGGTCGCCTGTGCTGTCGGGAGCGTCCGACCTCACAGCAGCCTCCTCGGAAGCGGAGCTCTGGCTGCTGTTCAGGAGCAGGGAGGTGAGTATGCTTCGGGGATAGTTGGTCTGCAACGAGAGAGAAAAGGGTGTGTGTGCACATGTGCACGTGTGTTTTGAAACCAGCATGTTTTTATTTGCACCATGGCGACGTTGGACCACAGACTGCTCTCGCGACTGCTGCTATTCCCAAGGAGTGACAGCTGCCCTGGACTCTCGCGGCACAGCAGACGGGACCTCCATGCAGGCGGTGGGCAGTGATATGGGAAAACCTCTGCGCCTGCCCATGTCTGTGAACGCTCGAGAACAGGCAGGCAGCGTGGAAGTCAGCTGCGTGAGCTGTAAATGTAACTCACTGCAGCTAAAATTCAGGGTCTACCCACGACATAGACATGATACTTTTAAGATGAATCTAAATTCTGCTGGATACTAGGATACTGAAAATTTCCTGTCAGTGATAAAAACTACCTCCTTAAACATTTTAAAAAGTTTTGCAATTTATAAATGTAGACATTAAAATCACTCATTCCCAGGAGGCAACTATTTTCAAACTTAGCCTTTTCTTCTACTATTTACCTTCACATTTCCTTTTTTGTGTGTTGTTTTTGGTGAGAGGATGGTCTTGCTATGTTGCCCAGGCTGGCCTTGAACTCCAGATCCTCCTGCCTCAGCCTCCCGAATAGCCAAGATTATACGCATATACAACTGTGACTAGCTCACCTCCATACTGCTAAACAAAATGAATGTAATGCGATTTCTTGGATTTTCAATTTTAGTATATGTGCTGCTGAAGCGAGCACTGGATTTTCAATTTTAAATGCCACACACATGCAAGGTTTCTGCTATGGAAGATCCAGAGATTTAGTCCTTAGCTGACTCTCTAAACCTTCATCATGCTCCCCCGTGCACTGCCACCCTCCATCCTCTAAAGGTACTTTTTACTAATCGTTAACTTTTTTTAGTAGGCAGGAGCCAGCCTAACATTACAGCTGTTGTCTACTCCAACTGGGCAGTGTCTGTACTGGTTAGGTATTCTGAAAATCGTAATTTTTTAATTAAATGTTTGTGTAGGTTATATCCTAATGTGCAGTCTTTAGTCATATGTGCATGTGAGTGTTTGTTTCATCATCTGACTGTGTAAATACAGTCCAATGCACAACTTTAAAATGTACTAACACTACATTTCCTTTTTGGAGCATTTTACTAGGAATTAGCTATGACTTTTTGGTGCCCATCTCTGTGCCAATCTCCACCAAGTTATAAAATGATTTTCCACGCGGTCCAAATATTCTGCTGCGCTCCGCTAGACCCCTGAGGAGCTGCTATCGTGGGGACTATCTGCTTCTTACCCCTCGTCAGGAAGGGCACTGCAAGCGCGGATATACCTACATTCTGAGGCCTAGACTCTTCATCCGATTCTTGCTTCACTATGACAACAGGAAAATCATAACTTTCAGGCGGTCCACTGTTCTCTTGTTTTATTCGGATGGGCTCCAACATGACTACTGGAACTTTGTGTGTTGAATCGGCTCCTGTGGGCTTGCTGGAAGAACCAGAGCTGGAAAGGAGGAAGGGGATATCCACACAAATAAATACTACACCAAGAGCCTCACAGTACAGTGCTGACACTCTGAGATAATGCTGTGTCTTTACAAAATAATCAGCGATAAAGGGTGCGTAACTAACATGTGACTGCTATGCGCCCAAGTCTCATTTATGAAGATACTTCACAATATAACTTATAAGCAGTTACATTATAAATCTGGAAAAGGAAATAAAATCTGAATTAAAATAAAATAGACTTCAATATTCTGAGACACCATAACTGGGCAATCTGAGTTACTTTCTTAGAACTAACATATTGTTAGGCTTTAATATTTCCTTCTTTGGTCATGACAAAGAGAACTTTATATTCACATAAAATTTGTTGTCAAAGTATAAAGTCGACCAGGAAATCATTAATTGGTCTTCTGCTACTTACAAAAGTCAGTAGGACAAAGACCTTGTGCAGAGAGCCACGAGGTTCTCAGAGGGTTACAGGCCCACACGCGCCCTCAGAGAAGGCTGCTTTCCTTTCTTTAAGGAAGTAAGAACTGCGCTCACTGTCAAGGAACCATTCTCGAGCATAATGACAACAGTGGAGGGATAACTAAGAATCTCAACAATGGTAAATTTATTTCAAGTAGAGTTAATGTCTGATCACTGGAAGAATCAGAAATCACTGCAATAGCTAAACTGCTACTTCCATATAGTGCTGTGCTATACCTTGGTGTTTTCCTTGCTACTATGCTAGTGTCGATCATCATTTTTTTTTTTTGGTGCTGGGGAGTGAGCTTAGGGCCTTGTGCCTGCCAGGCAAGCGCTCTACCGCTGAGCTCAATCCCCAAACCCTCATTATATTTTTATTTTCAATATATAGATAAAATTTTTCTATCTTCAAAGATAAACTTGTACTTTAATCCTTTTACTAGCTTATTAAATTAAAATATAATTATGATTAAAATTTCAATTGAAAACAGTGGAAGTTGTTACAAATGCACTGACTATAACACATGTGCAACACTAGCAAGAGCAGTCTAGAGTTTCTGTATAGTTGTTGGTATCTATGGATTCAAACAACCGCAGATGGAAAAGACTTGGGGTAAAGATTGTGTCTGAACTAAACATACACAGACTTTTGGGGGGTTTATTATCCCCTAAATGATACAATGTAACAACCAATACGTTTATATTGTATTAGGTATTATAAATAATCTAAAGCTGATTTAAAGTCTTATGAGGAGATACACAACCACTACACCACTTTCTATCAGGGGTTTGAGCATCCAGGCTGCAGTAAGCTCAGGAGGGTCCCGAAACCAATTCCCTGTGGATACTGAGGGGCGAGCGCGCTAGAGAACATGGTTGATGGTGTTTACCTTCCTCGGCTCCCAACGCTGGAGGCACTAGGTGAACGTATTGGGGGATGGACGCTAGTCATAGTAACGGGTCCTGAGAAAGGGGAAATCATACATATTCATAAATGAATTAATAACTATGTGTAAGTCCTACTAAAGGTGCTCACTTAGCACTACAGTGAAACTGGGAACACATAATAAAATTCTATAAAACAGCAGGGAGCTGCCGAAGTCCCAGCATGCTCTGTAAGCCCTGCAGAGCAGCAGGGCTCTCCACCACACGCCACTGACCTCGGCCAGCCTCTCGGCTGTGCGGGACTGCCTGTGCACTACAGGATGTTCAGCGGCATCCCTGGCCTGGGCTAGCTAATGAGCTGCCAGCAGCAGCTGTCCACGACTTCTGGCCTGGAGTGTGACAAGCATCGGTTGGAGCAACCGGGGTAGTGTCTTAGGGAGGACACTGGTGCCAGGAAAAGCTACACAAGGCAGTTAGCTGTAGAGACTAACACATGAGTGCAAACAAAGAAAACCACCATCCGGAGAAACAAAATGAGACTAGTTTATGGAAGACAATGAAAGTTAGACTGAGAAGCTCAGACTTGAGGCAATAAACAGGAGGGCTTCTCAGCCCAGGAAAACGAGGCCTCCACGCTCTGGTGGGGGGCTGCAAGGCGCAGCCTGGTGTCTGGCACATGCAGTAGTGGGTGAAGGTCGACTCCAGGAATACTGCTGACATGGCTCCCAGAAATGCTCTGGCCACGCTGCACCTCACCAGCTGTCTGTATATACACCTCTCTCATGACAGCCTCATCCATGAGGACTGTCACTAAGTAACACGCAATTCAGCGCTTATAATTATATTTGGTTTTGAGTTTTCTTGTAACTAGCCAAGAGAGTAAACACTTTTTGGCTTAATCTATTTTACTAGCTGTATGCATTTCCTCTTTAGGGCACTGTCTGTCCACCAGAATACATTCCTTAGTTGTATAAACTGTCAGGTAATAATTTCTCTGCCACATTTTGTCTGAAGTTTATGTTTAAAATAGTTGTCTAAATGAAACAAATCAGACATAAAAGGTTAAATATGCGTGGTTTCTCTTACATGAAAAACATGAAGTATAAATAATTTGAAGAGCAAAATAAAAGCCAGTATGAAGCAGGGAGGGAGACCTTTTGCAGTTGAGAGGGGGGTCTAGGGATGGAGAGAGACGGGAGGAGGGGAGGGGATAAAAAGGACTGAGATGCTAATGTGTGTGCACCAACTGCCCATGATGAAGGTATTATGTATTGCAAATGTGTATTAATAAAAAATAAAAATAAAAAAAGAAAGATAAAAATCCAAAGGGGGAAAACAGGTATCTCCATTTAAATTCTCTAACTGCCTGACATTATAGTTATATCATTGGGTAAGAGACTTACGTTCTCTTATTTTAATTCAAAAACCTCTAACTGTATGTCAATGTCTCCAGCAGTAGCATTACAGTGTATCTCTAGCTGGTCATGGTGGTGCACACCTGTAACCAGAGCACTCAGGAGGCTGAGGCAGGAGGATCATCATGAGCTCAAAGCCAGCCTGAACTGCATAGGAAGAACTGTCTCGAAAATCCTTAAAAAAAAAAAAAAAAAAAAAAAAGACAACACAGCAGGCAACTTTATTATTTTTTTTTTTTTTGGTGCTGGGGATCGAACTCAGGGCCTTGTGTTTTCGAGGCAGACACTCTGACCACTAAGCTAAATCCCCAGCCCCAGGCAACTTTATAATAAAACTATAATACTAATTTTCTCCTATGAATGCTATAATCCTTGTAAATTCTATTGAAATTAAGAGTTTATTTTCTTCTTTGGAAGGACTGTACACTAATTTTAAATAGTATAAAGCACTCAAACATATCTTAATCATGCAACAAGGAAGGTGAAGGCAGAGGGACTTCAGTCACTGCTGGAGTAACAGACATTTACAAAATCAAAAGAGGGCACCTTTACCTGCAAGACCCGGGGAGGGCACTGAGGAGTTTGGCGACTGCACTGCTCTGCTGGAGGGCGGTCTGGGCTGGCCGGGATCTGCGCTGGTGTCTTTCCTCCCAATACTGTCCAGCATAATAGTACTCGAACAATCAATCTTACAAGAGAAGAAATTTATTTCAAGACAAGCTGCTTTGCAAGTTAGAAGCCACTTTAAAATTTATAACAAAACTTCATTAAGAATTACTGACATGAAAAAAAAAGAATTACTGACAAATCGTAAGATATATAAATATCACTAGACGTTCTAATAGATGTTCCTCTCATAAACAACTTGAATAAAAATGTTCACTTTTTAACATTCTACCTTCGTAAATATACTAAGAACATACTACTTCAGAAGTCAGTAGCTGGAAAAAAAGAGTTCTACGAATCATTCATAAAATTTTTCAACTTTCTTAATTCATTTAACACTAATGTTAGGTAGTGGCACTTAAAAAAGAAAGCAAACTTGGAAAGAGAAAAGTAGTACAATTTTCCATTGTTGCAAATCTCTTTTACGTCTGCTTTAAGAGACACCAACTGGCTTCTTTTATCTGCTTCTGCATCGGATCTGCTGCAGGAAACCCAGCTTCCCACAGACAGAGCCCGGGCCCGGACGGGCTGAGAGATGCTCAAGGCCTTGGTGCAGGCTTTAAGAACGGATGCTGGCCGTGCACTGCGCAGATGGGCTGAGTCAAACATCACATTTCTAGAGCACGGACCTCACTACGCTACTCTTCAGTAACGGGGGGTAAACCCTTTAATGCAACTGACAAACAAGTAACACTGAGTCCTACTGCACCTCCAGGCTTCTGATGAACAGCTCAACACTTTGGATGCAACTATTCTTCATGCCCAGAGTCACCACTTTTATTTATAAGCATGTCTTTGTGATTAAAGCCAGTTTAATTTGCTAACACGGTTCCAGTCTTTCTCAGTCATGATTCTACAAAAGCAGCACGTCCTACAGTCCACAATGAAGACTGTATAGAACTGATCTCATCTGTGCAGCTAGAACAGTGGCATCCTCAAGAGGACTGAGAAGCAGTCACTGCCTCAGACTAGGGACGCCAGCTGGGATAGGGCGACAGGCAAAGGCGCTTCTGCGGGGAATGCAGAGGGAGCGGCAGGAGAACTTTATTTTCTTGAGGGTCTTCTTTCCCACATGTCCTCCACCCACGTAGAGCACACAGAGTCGGGGCTGGGGATTTAGCTCGGTGGTCAGAGTGCCTGCCTCGCAAGCACGAGGCCCTGAGTCCCATCCCCAGCACCAAAACCAAACAAACAAACAAAAACAAACAACAGAAAAACCCCTCAAGCTATAGTATACAGAATTACAAAAAACTAAAATGACTGTAACAGGGTTAACAATTAGGAAATCAGAACTGCTCTCTTGAAAACCAAACTAAATATTGAAAATTAAAACAGTTCTTTCCCAATATGACTGGTGATTTCTTCTCCAAGAACAGTGTACAAAATATTTCTGACAAGATTTTTAATGTTTGGTCTTATGCTATGCGTGACAATGAGATTAGAATAAGAAAAGGGAAAATAAGGATTCAACTTATATTTGGACATCTGTCCACATAATATTGTTTTTTCTGCCTCTGGAAAGATTTTTAAAAAGTCACAAGGGCAAAGTTAAGAGCTTGGAAAATGAATATATTATTTAATTTAAATATAAACAAATCAGAGGTCATTTGCACTGGTCAGGACAATCTAGCAGAAAATGTTTAGGCTCCTCCTACTGAACATACCCACACCTTCATTTCTTCGGATGGCCTCGCATCCATCTCTAACTTGACTCTACGACACTCCAGCCATCAGACTCCTACCACCCGCGTTCTACCACTACGACCCACTGTCTTAACCATTTACAAATCCGACTCGCTCCAGAGCTCAGAAAGACCTTCTGTTGTAGGTCCAAGTGGTCATCGTTTTTACTTTTACTGCTTTTATGATATTTCTAAAGAATAAAAATTACTGAAAAGCACACTATAGTCAAGCAAACTCAGGCCCTTTACCAGATCCAAATTAACTGACCATTTCCAAAAGAGGCTGGTAGCACACTTACATCGGGAAGAGAAGGAAGGTTGTAAGAGCCTCCCACGGGTGCGCTCAGATCGATCATAGGCGCCCCGAAAGCCTTCCCGTCATACCCAGCCGCACTGGTGATGGTGGGGCTGGAAGGAGTGGAGGACGAGCTGCTGGAGGCTGAGGCGGCAGCCTGTCCGCTGCTGATCTGCCACTGCAGGGGCGAGATGCAAGAGAACAACCTGTGGGTCAATGGCACGTTCAGACATCAAATGAAGCGGGAGACACGTTCTAGTGTCTGAAGGCAATTGCATTTTCAGTGAAAAGGAGGAGGAGAGACAACATAGCTATTAAAAAAACTACAAGCACTCACTTTCACTGGAGGACACTGTTAGTATGCATTAAAAGCCATCCTCATACCCTGTCCGGGAAAGGCCACGCACACTGGAAACGGAGGAGAAGCACGAAGAAAACAACATAGCCAAGGTCAAGATGGAGGTCTGACGGCACATGTTTCCTTCTACCCTTACCTGAAATAACTGGAAACAAGTCAAAGACCAGGTCTTTCAGTTTTTAGACTTTTCTTTTTTCTTTTTGGTTTTTGAGACAGGGTCTCGCCATGTAATCCAGGCTGACCTTGAACTCCCGGTGATCCTCCTGCCGCAGCCTCCTGAGTGCTGGGATTATGTGTGCGCCACCGTGCCTGGCTCTCATTTTTCATATATGGAAAGACCCGACACACAACTGAGGAGAGTCTTGTCACTCATATTAGAAGCTGATATAAACATATAAACTAAGATAATGCTGGCATGCTAAAATGTGCAGAGGTGAGCCAGGGATGGTAGCACAAGCTGGTGTCCCAGCACTCCTGGAGGCTGACGCAGGAGGAGCACAAGTTGGGTCCACACTGAGCAACGTGGCAGGACCCTAACTCGAAATGAAAGGACACGGGGCTGGGGATTCAGCTCGGTGGTAGAGTGCATGCCTAGTGAGCCCGAGGCCCCGAGTTCCATTCCCAGAGCGCAGAAGGAAAAGAAAGAAAGAAAGAAAAAGGGCAGGCTTTAGGTTCAATCTCCACTGCCGCCGAACAAAATGAAAAAAAGATGGCGAGATAAAGCAAGTAGAGCAAAATGCCCCCATAAAATTCTTTCAACTTTTGTTATGTTTGAAAATTTTCAAAATAAAATACCAGGGGAAAGAAAGGAAAGCAACCGAGAGCCTCCCTATGACTACACAGGGGAAAAAGTGCCCCAACACAGTCATTTACATATGCATGCACTACAGAATGGATACTGTCTAAAACATTTCAATTTTGAAAGCTGAAAAATCTAATTTATACGCTCTACTATAAAAACTACATACACAAAGATAAGAAGGTAGGTGTGAGTGTCATCCTTGTTATCCCCCAGGCTACGCTCCCACCCTCCTCCTCTCCCAGAATAGTCACCTACAGGCAGTGGCTATCTTTCCCGGATTTTCTGTATGTGAGAGTAATACAAATATACATATACATAGACAATATCACATGTAATTCTCTAATGTGTTCTCACATAACAAGCTTAGGAGATCATATACATTTTCTCAATATAAGCAGTATTTCTACTGTATAAGTGTGCCACGACTTGTTAAAACAAGTTTCTCACCATATTTTCTCCTGGCTAGTTAGTTCATTTATTCGATCATATACAGATTTTTGGCCAGAAAACATTTTTAAACATTTAAAGAATATCTATTCTTTAAAATATAATAAATGGGGAAGAAAGATAGTTAAGTACCCAGAATGGGCTGGGGATATTTACATACATCAGAATAATTCTCAACACAACTCTACAAGGTACTCATTTTGTAGTTGGGGCAAGCGAGATTTAAAAAAAATTAAGTTGCACAACACCACAAAATTATTAGGAAAATAAAATTTAAGGCCCAACTATAGTTTGGTCCCTTTCCATCTTATCCTAATTATGAAAAAGAAATTAATTTATTATTACTCAAAAAATTTATTATTACTCAAGAAAACCTGGGAATTATATAGCAAAGCCAAACATTATACAAACAAACACACGGAGCATGAATATTTTTGAATAAAAATTTCAAATGATCTGATTAAAATTAATGTTACAAGATTATGAGGCAGCAGCAGCATCTTTGTGTGTGTGCAGTGGGGGGTTCTCCACAAGAAATTAAACCAAAACTAGTCCAAGAGCCTTCTGCCAGAAACACTGCTGACATGGGCGCTTGTGAGAAAACAACACACTGAGACGATTTTTAAAATAAAGCAATTGTAGAAATATTTTTACCTGAAAACATTGAGAACATAATAAACTATCAGATTTAATATGGACCCTTCAATATTAAGCTTCACTGGATACATACGCACTCCATATTGAAATTGTGCCTCAATTAAATGTTTCCAAAAAATCTCCGCAAAAATCTCTCTGTGGGGCTGGGTAAGTTCAGTGGTAGAGCGCTTGCCTGGTAAGCTCAAGACCCCGAGTTCCATCCCCAGCACCAAAAAACGAAACAAAACAAAACAAAACAAAATCTCTCTCTCTCTGTGGACTATAACTGGGATTTATAAGAGTACTTTTATTTCAGGAAACACAATGTGCTTACTAAGTCATCCACAACAGGATTACACAATGTAACACCAGGGACTCCATTACACTGGCCTTTGCTCCAGCTGAAGCAGATTGACTTCTCTTGCTGATTACAAAGCTTGGAGTCTCTCAGCTTTGTTTTCCTAGATCAGTCTGTAATAAACCTTGTAATTCAGTCATTTAGAAAGACAAGTAAAGCAAACTTGCTCTGGCTCTTCAGAGCCTGCTGCTTCATCTATACACTTGACGTAATGAAAGGGGACAGATAAGCGGAGGCAGAGCAAGTAAGGAGGCAGAGACTCACCTGTTTGATGGCTTGCTGAGCCAGGAAAGCCATCTGCAGGGGGTTAGGCTTTATTGCTTGCCGTGGTGCACTCTGGTTTGGTGAGTATCTCAGCTGCTGAGGATGAGGATGAGGAGGAAGAACAGGTCCATTGGCCTTAGGGCTGTGATTTTGAAAGTTTATCAAACGTGGAGGGGGTTGCTAGAATAAGGAAATTAAACTATTTCAGTAACAATTACCTCCATAAAGACAAGTTACAGGAGCTCATAAAAGGGAATGAGGGGCTGGGATGGGCAGACTTCTAGAGTTTGTGATGGGGGAGTGGGGGGTGGTCCTGAGGACTGAAACCAGGGCCATGCACTAAGCTACATTCCCAGTCCTTTTTTACTGAGACAGCATCTTGCTAAATTACTGAGTTGCCCATGTTGGGCTCAAACTTGTGATCCTCCTGCTTCAGCTTCCCAGAGTGCTGCGATTACAGGTGTGTGGCGCCATGCCGGCCTTTGTATAATCCATTTTAAAAGAATTTTATTAGGAGAGAACCTTGGGAGAGAGGCTACCAACTAGATTTGCAAGTGGGTTGTATCAAGGCTGGACGTAGGCTACATTGGGAAGTTAGATAAATGGGGTTTTGGCATCTTTCTATTTTTTTTTGTTGTTGTTTTGTTTTTCTGGTGCTGGGGATCGAACTCAGGCCCTTGTGCTTGCCAGGCAAGCACTCTAATCACTGAGCTAAATCCCCAGCCCTTGGCATCTTTCTAAATCCTTAAATTATCTCCTGTAAAGAACTGCCCTCTTCAAACCTCTTAAAATGACACAATAATTTATCATTTATTGATGAATTATTATGTGCCAGGTATTTAAGTGTTTCATATATATTCACTCATTTAATCTTAACAACAATCCTATGAAGTAGAGATCATCTTTATTTTACATATAAGGAAATTACATAGAATTCAAGTAACTTGCCCATGATTAATAAAGACAGTAAAGGATGGAGTTGAGATTTGGACAGTCTAACTACAAGGTCTGTATTCTTTTTTTTCTTTTTTTCAAGGTCTGTATTCTTAATGACAAATCATTAATAATGAGATAGCTGACATTACATTTAAAAAATGGACACGTTTTAGACAGGTGTGGAGTGCACACCTGTAACCCCAGCACTGTGGCAGGACGGGACAGGTGGATTGAGCTTGAGTCCTCCTTGGGCATCTCAGTGAGACCCCCATCTCAAAAACAAAAACAAAAACAAACACAAACAAACATAAAAAGGCTGGGGTGTCCCTCGGTACAAAGGCCCTGGGTTCAATTCTGAGAGAGAGAGAGAGAGAGAGAGAGAGAGACAGAGAGAGAGACAGAGAGACAGAGAGACAGAGAGAGAGAGAGAGAGAGAGAGAGAGAGAGAGAGAGAGAGAGAGAGAAAGTGTGTGTGCACGTGTGTGTGTGTGTGTGTGTGTGTCGGGGGGGCACCAAGTGTCAGATCTTATTGATCTCTAACATCTGACAGGATCATGTGCCTATTTCACTCAGCCCTGTGCAGTAGATATTTTTACCTTTACTTGCAAATCAGGAAACTAATTTAGAAAGATTAAATGCTTAGATAACTTGAAAAAAGTCACACAGCTAGTAAAGGTGAGTGCCAAGGCCTTCACTAAACCTAATCCGCCCTCTTATTTACCCCCCCCGCCCTATTATTACCAAAACCTGTTCTGATGCTTTTTTTGGCTGTTTAAAACACTGATTAGCTGAGTGTGGTGGTGCAGGCCTGGAGAGCCTGAGGCAGGACTGCCATGAGACCATCCTGGGCTACAGAGTGAGTTCAAGGCCTGCCTGAACTACATAGTGTCAAAAAACAAAATAATACTGATTAATTATACCTTAGAGGACAAGTCAATAAATGGTAGTCCTAGAAACTGGGACTAGAGTTCTAGAAAAATTGTAATCTCATACACTCATCTCCTTTTTGACCATCTAATTCCCTTATAGTTGGAAATTTACTGTACTGTATACCTCTTTTCAAGATTTTTTTTTGGGGGGGGGGGTTGCTGGGGATCGAACTCAAGGCCTTGTGCTTGCTCGGCAAGCACTCTACCACTGAGCTTTTAAATGCCCAGCCCCTCAGGTATTTCAAACATGTAGTATAGAACTTCTCAGAGAGGGGACTATTTCTTCCCACATTTCCGGGAGGAAACATAAACGGGGTAAGGCAGAAGTACCATCACCTCAAGACTTTGACATGGTGAAGGCAGACAGCTATAAAGTGTAGCCTGCCCTCTTTTTTTCCCTTTTCCTACCACTTTTGGAGTTCATGCTCCTGTTTTGGGTTAACTGCTTCTCTCTTCCCTCTCCTATGAACTTGGTGGTGCTGAGTTTACCCCCATTCAAGAGTAGTCAGTAATTAGAGACCCACTGAAAAATACATTTAGGTACCGTTTTTAGACCAAATTCTGCAGTAAAATTTTGCAAAAGAATTTTAAAAATTAGAAAAAAATAGAACTTTATTGCTGGGCATGGTGGTGCCCAACTGTAATGCCCACAACACTGGGAGGCGGGCAGGAAGACTGCAAGTCTGAGCGTAATCCGGGCAACTCAGCGAGGCTCTGACCCCAAATAAAGAAGGGCTGGGGGGTGCAGCTCGGGGCGGAGGCTCCGGGTTCAGAATAAAACACGACCTTCAGAAGGTTATAGAAGCTTGCGCCTGAAGCCAGAGCAATTCTTTTTCATTTTTCTACAAACACTTTGTGACCAGAGGGTTCTATATCATAGAGACAGAAACAAAAAGTAGGCGATTATAATGGAAATAGTGGGGAACTAAATTTATCAACAGGACTGATTTTGGTAAGTGGGCAACCGCTCCCAAGTGGTCTTTACGGGAGCATAAAGATAGTTATGCAAGTTTTTTGCCACCCGAGTTTCCTGTCTCCCAGCCTGATGTTCGTATCGTGATTCAACTGAAAACGGCACAACACCTGAGCAGTGTGCTGCGTCGTCTAAGACGTCAATGGGAACACCAGGCATGGTGCCACATGCCTGTAATCCCAGCACGTGGAGGCTGAGGCAGGAAGACTCATGAACTCAAGGCCAGCCTGGGGTATACAGCGAGTTTAAGGACAGCCTGCACTCTTAAAAAAAAAATCAGTGTGACCAGATCTCCACTCTGCCATCAAGGAATTCACAGGCTGGCTGGGGGAAGGGGACACCCCCACTCTCCACTGTTACAGGGGACTGGGTTAGTTTGTGAGAATCCTGGGGCATAGGAAGCAACTTCAAATATCAATACTACTGATATTTTGGTCCGACTGAATTTCAGTTTCAAGATTCAGAAGGGAACTAATTAAGAATACTATTTAAGAAGAGATGCCAGATATTGTGTAATCCTACAAGGGACTGTACTGGGCAGTACAGAGGGTGGTGTAGGAGGATGGCAAGTTTGAGCCCAGCACGGGTAACTTATTGAGATCCTGCCTCAAAAGAAAACATAATAAGAGCAGGAGACGGAGATGCAGTTCACTGCGAAGGCCTTGGGTTCAATCTCTAGGATTGAGGAAAAAACAGAGAAATAAATAACTGAAACTTAGCTATAACAGATATAACCACAGTGAGAACTACTGCTGTGACTTGTGTATAAAACATACATATGACAAGCAGATCTGTCCATTGGAATTTAATGAAGTGTACTGTGTAGCATTAAATAAATACAGTTTATCAAATCTGTTCTAAATTGACCAAACCGTGGAACCATGTAGATGGTATGGTTAATCTTCAGAGGAATGACCGGGCGTGGTGGCACACGCCAGTAATTCCAGCACTCGGGCACTCGGGAGGCAGAGGCAGGAGGATCACTGCAAGTTTGAGGCCAGCCTGGACTACATAGTGAGTCCAAGGCCGGCCTGAACTACATAAGCAAGACCCTGTCTCAAAAAAAAAAACCCACAAAACAAAACAAAAAAATCTGCAGAGGAAGGAACATGTAGGGAACTATTGTGGAAGTCATTTTTGGAAGCAGTCCTTTCGATAACTGTACTCTATTATTTGGCACACTCTCACAGAGCAAAAGACAGACAGCTCTGCTTACCGGAAGATGGTTCCCCAACATACATACAAGCAGACTGGAAGAAAATCAAGAATACTGGGGGCCAGGGTAGTGTGCAGGTCGACAGAAGAGGGCAAACCAATGGGTGAAAAACAGGAGTGGGCACGTGGAAGACAGCTGACAAAAAGAGCTGCGCGTGTGAAAGAAGGTATAGGAGCCAGAGCAGGCTGAGGAGGGGCAGGTGGACGGTGAGGACCACAAGCTGCGAAGTATTTCTAAGTGGGAAAATGTTACACAAAAGAGGCTGTATACTACATAAGTTATAGCACAGCTGCAGGGACTGAAAATAAGATCAAAAGTAAATTTCTGAGAAAAGCAGGCTAGAAGCTCAGGGGTCACTTCTGTTTTGTCACTGTTTATATGAATAATTCTTTTCACACAGCATCTATTAACTGCCTCGTTTCCTTACTGCTTAGTGAAAAGATAATTAACTGAAATAATGGAGTCATCACTTTTGTAGTTAATGAACTATTAAATAAAAATCATAGTGTCTCTCAGACACTTAAATCTTAATACATGTAAATGCTTATTAGTACAGTCATTTAAAAATATTTTCTCTGTCTTTTCTGCATTTAGCTTCAAAAAAATGTTAACACTGTTTTCTGTTTGTAATGTCATTCTGCCCACGATTTTTAAAATAAAATTTCAACTCTACTAGGTATGCTCTTGGTACCTAAAGCATAATTCTCTTCCCATGGAAGATCTTTTTTTTTTTTCAAAGATCTTTTAAATTACTTGCCACTTGCTTCCTGTTAAAACTTGAGATGAAACAAAGTTTTAAACAGACATGGTGTTATTCCCCTGAATTTCACATGCTTTCTTAATCAAATAACTAGAAACTCATATATCACAAATACTTTACCTGCGGGCTTATTGGGAATGACCTAACAAAATCGGGATCTAGCTGGGGATACAGCTTAGCAGCAGCGTATGAGCTTAGCATGGCAAGGCCCTGGGTTTCATCCCAGCACCACAAAACAGAAGAATGGGATCCACATGTGCCCACAACTTCTACTGAGGGCTGAGGAGTCCGACAAGAATCATTTCTGTGTTGCAGAAAAGGTTATACTATTTAACCAGGGATAGTGGCCCACATATATAGTCCCAGCTACTGGAGAGGCTGAGGCAGGAGGCTATCAAGTTTGAACCTAGTCTCACCCTATCTCAAAATAAAATAGTAAAAAGGGGCTGTAGGCTCAGTGTTCCCTGGTTTTAATTTTCAGCACGTGGGAGGGAGGGGGAAATGCCATTTTAAATTGTTTTTTAAATGAAGAATCATATTATATACTCCTCCAGTACCAGAAAAATACTAGTATAAACTTTCTTTCCCTAGTTAACCGAAATACTTCTTTGTTAGGATATGTGTTGTGATATCTATCTGATCCCTATTTCCTCCTTTACTTGGGTTGTCAAGAAATTCTGAGCTAAGTTTTGTTCTTCAGTATAAAAAGAATTCTTAGCTTAGGTCTATACACTCTGGTTGTTTTACTAAACTCTATTCTGTTTCATTTGTGTCATTTACCTAAGTCATGTCAAATCCTTTGCAGAAACAGGAGGAATATAAATTAAGAAAGTGTTTGAAAATAACAATTTATATGAATTAGACTGTAAACACGCTACTGAAATGTTTACTAATCTCAGTATGCCAATAGCTAAACTGAACAGGACCTTACAATTTAACAAAAGTATATAAACCTTTAATCTTCAAAAATTAACAGAATACTTCATATCCAGTAAAACTAAGCAAGGTGGATAGAGCATCCGTTCAGGAAAGAAGTGTGCCAAGGTGAATATTCTAACGAGCTGCACCTGTGCCCTTCTCTATTTCATAGTTCAATTTGCCTGGTTTCTGAGATGCAGTGTGTTTCTTCTAAACACTGCGTCCCCACGGAGAGCAGATTCTTAAAATACTTGTTATTCTGAAGCACGAATAGAGAGGAATTACAGGTACACAGCTTTTTCCCTCAACCACAGTGGTGGATTATTTGGAAATATAAACATCCCCTTGCTATAATTTGAAGACAATGAACAGCAGATGAAAATTGATATACCAACTAAACGAACCATTAAATCTCTTTCGACTAAAGCTAAAAACTAGGTGTTAATTCAGGAATTCTTATGTGGTACGTTTTTATAAATCATGTATTTAAAGGGCTCTGGATGTGCCGGTTATTTTAAGGGCTGCTGAAAACAATTACACCACAATTATCTAAGTCAGGACAGGCCTGTTCCAAATTTACCTGGTGAGAGATGGAGGGCTGCCGGACGGGCCCCTGCACTCTAGGGCTCGGTAAACCCGCAGGTGCCGGCCTCCGCTGCACCTGCTGCCTCTGAGCCATTACCTGTTGCTGCATGTGCTGGAGCCGTAACTGAGCTAGGCTGATCTGGGTGGGAAACTTGGATAACTGGTTTGAAGACAGACCACCTGGTGGCTGTGAACTCTGCTCCACGACAGGACTCTGCTTAGGCATTGGTGGCTGGCTCTCTTTATCCTCGATTACTAAAGAACCTAATGAGAGAGAAGGGTAATTACCAAATACTGCATTGCTGGTGTAGTCAACTACCAAGAACCTTTTGGTCTTTAGGACTTCTTTACACTTTTAAAAATAAAGGATACCAAAGAATGTTTGTTTATGTAGATTTCAGTAATCAAAATTTGCCATATGAGAAATTTTAAATGAAAAAATTTAAAGTTACTAATTCACTGAAAAGTAACAAGCCACAGTAACACATTTTTAAGAAAAATAAACAACGCCTGAAACAGGTAGATGTGGCATTACTTTACATTTTTGAAAATCTACCTGGCTCCACAGCTCACCCTCATCTGCTTCTGCATTATCTGCCATAACATTGTTTGGGTTAAAATATATGAAGCAAAGCTGGTCTTGTGCTGACTGTACTCCTGATTGCAATATGAACAATTTGCAATCTCTCATTTCTTTTACACTTTCTAATGCATACTGTAGTAACTCTCTGACAGACGATATGTAGGCTGGTTTGCAACTATAGTGTTAAGAGTTTAAAGGTATCTGATGCAAGCTTTATGCCTTCAGTAGAAGAGCCCCGAATATTTGTGATTTACTATAATGAGCATACTCACTCTTCAAAAAACACAGCTATCATTCACCACTCACTGTGTGTTTAGAGCCTGACAGGTAGGTATAGGTATATGCACACATGTAACACAGAATGCTAAGTGGCAAAGGACCTAAAGCACAGAGACTGAAGACCTAACACAAAGTCATTAAGACACTGACCAAATACTTGTTTGGATCAGGACTTCTTCCTTAGCGCTCTTCTACAAAACGCTTCTTGGAAGCCATGAATAACACGCTGGGGAAACCTGTCTCCATCTTGGGAGGGTTACAATATATACTCCCTGTAAACAAATTTACTGAGCTGTAAATGACAGCTCCCTTTATGTGCTACAGGAAAGACTATCGCTTCACTTTACTGTATCAGAGTTCTGCCTCATTTAACATGGAGATCCTGGTTTTCCCCTATAGACCGATCTAAAAAAAAAAATCATGCGTATCTACGCGTGTGCAGTTTTAAAAATAATTCTTAAATGTTCCCAAACATACTGTACACTGTTTTAAGTGTACATATCTCTGCACTGGGTCTACAACTTTACGACAAGTTCTCAGGACACAGGGAACGTGATAGAGCAGGGTATGGAAAGAAGAGCTGCTTTATACCCAAGCTTTCTACTTCCAAAGTTGTTTCTTTCTAGTTCAGGGCAGAAAGTGTGTATGACCGCAGTTACCTGCTATGTCACCAATATGCACACAGCCACGTGTACTTCTAAAACTAGCCTGCAGGGCCTCACTACGTCTGCTTCGAAGCTCCTTTCTGTGTTTCTCTCGGATGGGAGGGATTATGTAAGCCTGTTTCTTTCTTTCCCAGTCTGTTCCTAGAACACTGACTCTCCAGCCAGTTTTTTCTCCCTTCCTGACCCAGAATCTAGAGCTGGGAACGAGAACGTCTTTGATGATTCTGATACGAAGTCCATGAACCTAAAAACACCATTATCAAAGGCAACAGTGGCTGCTGATCAGTCAAGCAACAGGGAATTCCTGAAATTTTGTCTGTGCAGTGTCCCTGGGAAACACTAAGAAAGCAAAAAGACT
Source organism: Hystrix cristata (assembly GCA_004026905.1). Taxonomy (NCBI): domain Eukaryota; kingdom Metazoa; phylum Chordata; class Mammalia; order Rodentia; family Hystricidae; genus Hystrix; species Hystrix cristata. The sequence goes on along the minus strand of PVJO010003313.1, from coordinate 27,820 downwards.
ACTTTTACTCAGCTAAGAGCATAACAAGAAACCTACAACAACTTTCTGCTGAAGTGCTTGCAAGGACACTCCAGCTCTAATGTGAACAGGTGACAGCCTCTCACGTGGAAGATGTGGGTACTTCACTGTGCATATAATATATGCTATACTCCAATTAGGTAGGTTGGTCCATCCTCTTCACCTCTTTCTCAACAAGTCAAAAGAACAAAAAAGTCTTCCCGAAGCAAGATAAAGCAAGTGAACTGTTAGGTATCTGACAAATGAGTGTAAAAGAAAGCAAGCCGAGAGAAATACGAGAAATGGTATTTTAACAGAAAACATTCTAAGTATCAAAAATCCTGTTAAATGACAGTCAGGATGTAACATGTCTGATAAATCTACAACAATATAATCAGGATTCTATGGGCAGAAAAAAACCTCTTACACCTACATCTTTATACACTGTAAGTCAATACAAAGGATATTTTCCTATCACCCCAACATGCACATGTGTTTAGATTCATGCACATGTATCACCATACATAAACATTAATGACCCGACAGCAAACACGACACATCTTTAAAGATAACGGAAACCTTTGGGGGTGGAAGGGTGTATCCCTTCAATGACCTGTCATGAGCCCTAAATTTAGAGTGTCACAAACAGACCACGAGAAAATACACATAATGGCCTACCTAAGTTGATAATATTTTGGGCCCAGAAACTAGGATCACAGTGAAACTGGATGGTGTTGTTGGTCACTGGGGAAGCATCACACCTTGCACGAAGGAGGTGCCGTAACCGATACGTAATCTAGAAGAAAGCACAGAGGAAACTGGGTATCAATAACTTGACTAAGCAAACCTAAAAATGGTCTCTGGTACATGTGTTAACACACAATAAACAATCATCCAAAATACAGAAGAATGTTCTTTTTGCAACATATTACATTTTTTCCCTATCCCTAACCCGTTTTCTGACACCCTACACATTCCACCTCTCAGTAAATCCTGTCGGCACTCTCTACGTTTAAGATACATGGATCATCTGACCCCACTCCTATCAGTTCTCTGAACAATGCTAGCTACCCTCCAGGGAATCTAACAGGTCTCCCTGAACTCTTCCCTACCCTTAAATCTCCGTGCTGGTTCTCAGCACAGCAGCGAGGGTGGCTATGTTAAGACGCAAGTCGTATCCTGAACCCCTCCGTGTCTCCTCGTGAACTCCTCCAGACTGCTCTCTGCCACTTGTCAGATCTAACCTGCTACTCTACTTCTCTCTGGCCTGGGCCCTCAGGCAGCCCGGCTGACCACATCGCAGAAGCTCCCTGCCGTGGCGTGGGCTCTGTGCTCTGGCAGAGACGGTCTCCTTGAATACATGCAAGGCTGAATTCCTCACTTCCTTCAAGTGTCTGCTCAGAACCGGCCACTTCCTGCAGTCTCTGCCCTAGCTGGAGTTGCAACCCTCACACCAATGCTCCCAGATTCCTCCTCCAATTTACTTCTCAGAACTTACTAGTACGTAACAATCTAAAATTTTACTGTATCTCTCTGCACTAAAATGCAGTTCCTTGAGGGCAAAGATTTTTTTTCCTTTTCCCTCAGTACTTGGAATGTTGCCTACCACAAGGCAGCCTTCAATGTATAACTGAGTATGTAAATTTGTTTCAATTGCAGCATTATCTCAAGTAACTATCATAAATTCTGGTTAAAAATAACATATTTGGGGACGCTGGAGACTGTGAGGTGCAGGCTTAATAGATGGCACTTGGCAGGAAGCTCCTTTCCCCAAGGTGCCCTGCTAGCTTCCTCTGTGGCACCTCCAGCATCCTGACTTGAGTCACGCTGGTCACACGTTCATCCAAAGAATTACTCTGAGAACATTTGTTTGTAAATAACTTCAGGATTTTATCACTTTCTACAATTCAGTCATTATTTAAAATATTTTTATTTTAATGGACAAAAATTTTATGCATTTATAATGTAAAACAAGTTCTGAAATATGTACATTATGGAATGATTACATTGAGCTAAGTGATGCATGTGTTACCTCACATACTTATACTTTGGTAGGAACACTTAATATCTACTCTTAGCAATTTTTAAGAATGCACTGTGCTTAACTATAGTTGACTGTTACACAATAAACTGATTTCCTCTTGAAGTTACTCCTACCTGAAATTTATACACTCAGATCAACATCCCCCAGGCCTTCCTTACCACCGTTAGCTACCATTCTATTCTCCACGTCTATGAATTCAGCATTTTTACACACAGGTGAGATCATGCAACATTTAACTTCCCGCGCCAGCTTATCTCACTTAGCATGATGCCCTCCAGGTTCATCACGTTGCCAAAAGTCCCGGGGAACTTTAATCCCTGTGGTGAGTCCTTAACAGGTGGCAATGTGAAGAGGCTGGATTAACAGTTTATCAAGAACAGGTCTGGACAAACAACCAGCGTGGCCGTCTCTCGGACACGACCCCTTCCGCACTCAACACTGGGCAGAGCGCCCACCAGCAAGAGTCCTCACCAACACAGCCCCTTAAACCCTTGACTCCTGCAGCACCCAGAGCCACGAGCCAAACAAACCTCTGCTTCTTTATGAACTCCCAGTCTGGCACTCAGTTATACCGACAGACAGGGAACTAACACACAGGACTTCGTTCCTTTTAAAGGCCGAACAGTACTGCACCGTGGCTATAGACATTTCCTTTCTTCATTCATCCGTTGGCAGATCCTTGACTTGGTCCATACCTTGGTAATTATGAATAACACTGCCATAAACACAGAATGCCAGTAGTGGGATTGCTGGACCATGTATCTGCTCTATTTTTAATTTTCTGAGCAACATTTATACAGCTTTCAGTAATGGTTACGCTAATTTATATTCTCACCAACAATGTGCAAGGGTTTCCTCTTCTCTGTATCTCTAACACTTTTCATCTTTTTGATAATACCCTTTTAATATTTTTAAATTTCAGATTGTAGAAAAATGGCTAGAACACCATATTCCCTTGATCCAGATTCCCTAATTGTATCTATCACTTTTATTCCGAAATGCAAACAACTGCTTATCACTGATCACAGGTCATTACTAATCTTTTCCTACACTTTTTGAGAAGATGCATACACAAAGTTCTGTCTCCTATGAACACACGAGTGTGAATACTCCAGACCAAAGATCTTCTAACATAATCAGTGAACTCAAATTCAGAAAACAATTGTGTTACTATACACTACCATCCAAAGATGTCGACCAAATGCTATGTCTCTGCTCTAGCTTTGCTCCATCACACTGCTAGGAATGAAAGTGCAGTTAGCTGCCACGTCGCTCTTTCTCTCTCTCCTGGTCTTTGATGGGCTCTGAAGATTTTAGGACTAACAATTCTCTAGTGTATCCTTCGAGGCGGTGGGACCGACATTTTCTCCTGAAAAGACTTAGGCAAAAGAACACCCCACATAAGATGCGTCAGGACACACGGATGTCAACTTGTCCTGCTACGTGATTATGCTACCTAGTTTCTCCACTGTACAGTCACCAGTTGCCCTTTGTAAGTATTTTCTGATGACCTCACCATCCACCGTTCCTCCTGGATTACTTCTGTGATAGTGGCCCGACAAGCTTCTCTATGTCTGGTAGTCCTCCACACTCACTGTTTCACATCTTGTCATCAACCTCTCCCTCCACTGATTTACTACTTACTGGTTTCTATTGTTACAAACTCATGAATTCCTATTTACTCAAAGTACTCTAATCCACTACTACAGTGATTTGTTTTCATCCCCAAATTTGTTCCTTACATGCCTAGTTGAACCTCTTGTAGGTGGATCCTGGTCCCTTTGACAAGTCCTTAACATCTAAGCATTTCCCTAGTTTTTTGGTGTAAAAAGACACTCTGGAGGCCAGGAATGGCAGTGCATGTCTGTAGTCCCAGCTACGCCGGAGGCTGAGGTGAGAGGATCAGCATGGGTGACACACCAAGATCCCACCTCCAAAAATAAATGTACGCATGTACGTATGTATGTATGTATGTTCAGGGCACAGCTTGTACTTTCCCTCTTTCCTTGGTGTTTTTGAAGTTAAGTTTCTGGAAGAACAGTATGCTCACTGCTTTTGGGGTGTAGCAAACAAACATACAGATGTATACATATGTATTTACAACTATTTCTACATCTATCAGCACACATATGTGGGTGCATAAAACTCTCATACTTTTGCCTCCAATTCCAATCTAACTCACTTTAGGGACTTTCTGCCATTGCCTCTTTCTAAGTATGCTCTCTGGAAACTCGGTTGCCATTACCTTCAATGCATTTGTTTACTACTTAATCAGTTTATTATTTAACCAACGTAATCATAACTCAAAGGGAACCATCTGTTGCCGCTCAACACCTCCCTGTTGCCCTCAGCATGTCGCATCTCTGGCTGCCAGCCTGCTGCCCTGTGCGGCTGTAATCCTCTTCACTACTCCGTGTCTTCAGTCACTATGCTGATGCCTCCATGCAGAATAGAGACATTTACTATCTTTTATGCTTTTTAACAATGTATTTCTGGGGTTGGGGATTTAGCTCAGTGGTAGAGTACTTGCCTAGCAGGTGCAAGGACCTAAGTTTGATTCCCAGCAGCCTTCCCAAAAATGAATGAATGAATGAATTTTTTTCTCCTCAGATACACTACTAATTTAGTACTTTGTATCTCTTTAATGTGCGGAAATTGAATAATTTAAGATTGTGTGCTTAGAAACAATAATTAGTGTGAGTACTTCCTTAGGAGGAAATCAGCCTTGGTCAAAGAACAGAGAGGCAACTCACTTGGATATAAGTTCTTCTTTGCCCTCCAGGGTCTACGTTTTGAATGCTTTCTCTCTCTTTTTTTTTTTTTTTGATGATAATAAGATTTTATCTATAACTCAAACACCCAGTACCTATTTCTTAATTATGTTGTAGCAGGTCTACAAGTAGTAACAAACTTGGCTCCTTATCTCACATACTTTAACAAAATTTTATTTTGTGTTTTATTGTGATTCAATACACAGATAAAGAGTTTTCTTGCTGCCAAATTGATTTATCCCCTATCTAAAATGTAAACCACCACACATGACAAAACTCCTACCACTTGTAATCCCAGCACTCTGCATGCCTGAGGCAGGATGAGGAAAAGGCTGAGCCCAGCCTGGGCAACTTGGGGACCCACCTCAAAGTTCACAGGGGTTGGGGTGCAGTTCCTAAAAGGAAGTAGAGGGAAGGTTTCTTCACACTGGCCTTCCTTAGCAATGATGCTTTTTGATTACTGCACCAAAAGCTTTGGCAACAAAAAGCAAAAATAAACAAGACTACCTAAAATTAATTCCATTTCCAGCATCCAAAAAAATAAGTAAATAAAAAAAAATTAAAATGTTTTGGCACGGCAAAGGAAATAAGGGCAAGCCTAAAACTGCAAGAAAATATTTGCAAAATATATTTTTGATAAGGGGTTAATATTGAAGATACATAAGGCACTCACACAACTCAATAGCAAATAACCAAATAGCCTGATTAAAAAACAGGCAAAATTTTTTAAATGAATGGACGTTTTTCCAAAGAAAACAGGCACAAGAAAAGGTGCTTTAACACTACCAATCAGCAAAGAAGCACGAACCCGCAGTGAACTCTCACCTCGTGCTTGTCAGAGTGGCAATAATGAAGCCAGAGATGATGAGGTGAGGACACGGAGAAAAGGGAACCCGTACTCTTTGTGGAAATACAAATTGGTATAACCATTATAGAAAACATCCTGGAAACAGCCATTATGGAAAACATTCAAAACGGAACTATCACATGACCCAGCAAGCCTGCTGCTCGGTATATTCCCTGAGCAAATGCGAACACCAGAAGGTGTCTATGCTGACGTGTTCATTCAAGCATCGTTCATAACAGCCAAGACAGAAAAACAACTGAGGTGGCTACTGATGGATGAATAAGGGAATGGTGTCCTTCATGACTATTAGTCTCAGATATAGTATTATTTGGCCTTTAAAAAGGAAATTCTGTCATTTGGGATGACATGAATGAACGTGAAGATGTTATGCTAAGTTAGCCAGACACAAAAAAGAAGATGCTGAATGATCTCACGTGTGGGCTTTTTTGGGGAGAAAAAAAGGCCAAATAAGGAGCAACAAAGTAGAATGGTGGTTACCAGGAGTGAGGGAGGGGTAATAATGGAAAAAAATAAGTCAAAGGTTATAAACTTGTAGTTAGATATGATGAGTAAATCTAGAAATTTGAGGTATAGCATGAGAACTATGTCAACAGAATGTTAATATTCATAATTGAATGTTAATTTGCTTCACTGTATTAATTTCACTATGTATATCAAAACATAATGTTTTATTCCTTAAATATATACACTACAATGCTTTTAAGACTTGCAAGGTAGGGCTGGGGATTTAGCTCGGTGCTTAGACTGCCTGCCTTGCAGGCACAAGGTCCTGAGTTCTATTCCTGGCACCAAAAAAAAAACCAAAAAAGAGTTGCAAGCTAAGCTTGACATTTAAGACCTGCAGGTATTCTTTTTTTTAGTTTTTAAAAAGCATATAAAAGCCCATCATTTAAAGGATAACATGAGTAAACATGTCTACATTTATAAGCAATCTGGAGAACACAGTGCTTTTAATCTTTCTAAATATTTGAAAATAACCACAAACCTGAGCTATGTTTTTGTGTGTATGTGTGGTACTGATGATTGAACCCAGGGCCATTCTTCCACTATATGTAATATACAGAACTATCTCCATCCCTCTATTCAAGAGACTGATACATTATCAATCCCACTGCTATTTTTATTTTCCCACACTATAATCACAAATGAAACAATAAAATAGAAAAGTTTTAAATTGCTAAGGAGGTTGACTGAATGCTTATTTGACTGTGTGAATTTGTCTTATATACACACGCGTGAAAATTTGTTATGGGTCAAACTGAAAAAATAAAATGGATTCTCTTGCTTTCTTTCCCTTTTTTCTGTTGGATTTTCAGGAAAATGTAAGTTATAGAGAAGAGGAGGTACACACTGTTTTTCCAGACTAACAAAGCAGTCAAGAACAAAAGGACTCAGGATCGAGTCTCTCTCACTGGTAATTTTGAAAGAAAAATTTATAAAAATTGACATAATTTATCATTAGGAATAATTTTCTTAACAGTTACAAATCGGTATCTGAACAGCCACTCAGTTTTTGAGGCTGCTTCATGAAAGCTTATCTAGATGAACATTTCCAGGGCTGGGGTGCAGCTCAACGGCACGGCACTCGCCTAGCATGCTGGAGGACCCAGGTTCAAATCCTTGCTACTTGACAAAGCGAAAAACCAGAACCAAACAAAAAACAGAAGTACATTTCCTTACTTAAAACTGACATAAAAACTTCCTGCCACTTCATCCCCAAAAGTAGATGAGGTGGCAGAAAACAGACTGGGAAGTTGTAGCACTTCAGAGTGTGTCTGTGATTGGCGTAGCAAGTATCAAGAAAGCCCTCAGCCACTGCAAGTCAAGACGTATGAACAGTCTTAAAAAGTGCAGCCTGGATTCAGTTTATTGAAAGCCAGCCGTCTCCCTGGCCAGCAGCATCGGTACACGTCAGAAACGCGCAGCCTGGCCCTGGCCAGACCCGCCGGACCAGCCCCCTGGGGACTCGCGCAGTAATCATACACGCAGACACGGCCGAAGGAGTTCACCGGTGGACGATGCTTAGACACGACCTGGGACCTACGAGTGAGCACTAAATGTTTACTGTCATTATTTATTATTATTTGTATTAGGTTCGACTGCCTAATAGTGACAGTGAGTAGACAGAAATGACAACAGATTAAAATTGAAGGTGTACCCAAATCGTGACAGTTACACATTTTTTGCAGACGGGGCCTGCAAAACAGGCTCTTCCCGTATGTTTTCTATAATGGTTATATGGACTGGCCTTGTACTCCTGAGTGCAAGCTAACTTTGCCCCAACCTGCCGAACAGCTGCGGCAGCAGGCACACACCACTGTGCGTGGCTTACTTCTGACTTATAAGCATTCCAATGACTCGACTGTTTCGCTGTACATTTTTAAAGAATGCTAAATATCATATTGTATCTTACCAGTCGCTTGCTATAAAGTAATGCTGTACTGCTGCCACTGGAAACTGCCCATTTAGAAAAATGCATGACATGTTCCAGCTGTTTAGAAAGCCCAGCCACTTCCTGTTGCTGCTGTATAAGTTTCATGCGATGGTCCTTTGCAAGGCTCTGAAGAGAAGGTACAAGTTTGAGAATTAGCCTCTACACCTAACATTCATTTCAATGGTTATGTTCAGGTAAACAAATTAGAACCACCACCCTTTCAACAGACTTGATGAACAGCAACTGAAAATATTCGTAGTGTTTTCTCCCTTTGTACAAATGATCATTTTCACTTCAACAACAAAAACCTACATTTCAAATGTTGCCCCCCTTCCCCTTCCACTCTTACCCACCAGCCCCGGGGGTCTGGTTTTATATATTTGGGCTTTAGGTCTCTTGTTTATCCATCTTGCCATACACCAAACAGCACAAAAGCAGTGGGTCTGCTGGCTCATTCCTTTAATCCCACCACTTTGGAAGGCTGAGGTAGGGGGAGAGCAAGATCCCGCTGAGCAAGGGCAGGGAGATCTAACCTCAACATTAAAAACGGAGATGGGGATGTAGCGCGATGAGAAGGTCTTGAGTTCAATCTCCAGGACGGGGATAGGGAGGTGAGATGGGGGCACAGAAGCATGGATTACATATAGTACAGCAGATGTGAATTCAACATTCACTAATAAAGTAGATGTAATGTCCAGAAACCTAGTAAAGCTACCCCTCAAATGACTTAATCATCTATGATTTCACCTTGTGGAGATTCTAGTCTCAATTATAACTAGCTTGTGCCCAGACTCACGCTGCACGGTTACATAACTCTTATCCTTTTTATGTGGTATCCAAAAACAAACAATCCAATCATATTATTCCTGTCTACTGAAAATTACACTGGGAGCCAACAGATACAATGAACGGTTTTGTTCATGCACTTGCAGAAGCTACCAAAAACCTCCTCCTTGACCCAGCACTGCAAGGGGATGAGAAAGGAGTGAAAACAGAAATTTGCTGACTTTTGGGGGAGGTTTCAGTCTGGAAAACATAAGTCCTACTGCCTGGGTCTTTTTAAGGTAACAACTATTTGGTAATGCGGGTTAGCAAATGAAACTGATTACACGTATCTGCCTTAAAAAAGAATTCTGAAGTAAAGAGTGGGTATAAGAACTAGATTCTTAACAGGTACTATGACAATTATAAGTCAAAGTTGATAAAAATAATACTGATGAGCAGATTTACTTTTAAGGTTCAACAATTGGTTGTCTTTATTTCTTTATTTGTTTTAAAAAGTTTTTCAAGTGATTCTGATGTACAACAAAGTTTAGAAACAAAATCACAGCAGTGTACGAATCCCTAATCTCTGAGAAAACAAAAAATGACATTTGTTAAACAGAGCTTTGAAAACTTCAAATTCTGCTTAAATGTGTCTTTAAAAAAAAAAAACAAAAAACAAGGGACTGGGGATTTAGCTCAGTGGTTAGCGTGCTTGCCTAGCCCTGAGTTCGATCTCCAGCATCAAAAAAACCAAAATAAAATAAAATAAAATAAGATAAAATATAAAAAAAACAAAAAACCCCAAAACTACAGAACCTTGAAAAACACCATTACTCTAATGGGATCTAATTTCCCCTACCCAAACTATTTCCTCACTAAATACCTGTTTCCAAAAGAACACAGATTTTAATCTTTGTTTCCTGTATGGCTGGTAAATTATGGGAATAACTATGATTTCCCACAAAGGACAGAATTTTCCAACAGGCACCTTAAGGAGGTTGAACTAAACTATTTTCTCAGTCTTCACCCCCGCTCAATTCTTCAGTATTTGGATTATTTTTCCTTCTTATTCTAAACTGCTTCACAACTGTGATTTTTTTTTTTTTTTTTTTTTTTTTTTTTTTTTTTTTTTTTTTTTTTTTTTTTTTTGGTGCTGGGGATTGAACTCAGGGCCTTCTGGCTTGTGAGGCAAGCATGCTAACCTCTGAGCTAAATCCCCAGCCCACAACTGTGAATTCTTTCTGCATCAGTATACTAAAAGAATACTCAAAGATCATCCATCTGATACTTATAAATGTCATCATACAATGTTGAAGTCAAACATGGACTTCGGGTGTTGGCCTTCATGGGCAAAAGCCAGTGAAGATAGTAATGCTTTCTCACCTGAGGTTAGAAACAACCCTTCCGAACTCACTGCTTCCAGCACTGCTCCTGCAGGGCCGCTTTCAAGATGGAGATTAGAAAATAGTGAGGGTGGGAGCTACGTTATTCCACCTAATTTCTCACAGGGTTAAATGTACAATCATGCATTGCTGAACAGCGGGGTCCACGTTACAGAAAATGTGCCATTCGGCAATTTCTTCGCGTGTGAACAACAGAGTATGTTACACAAGCGAAGACGGCTGTGGTGTCGCCACACAGGGCAATCCCACGGGAGCACCGAAACACACGCGGGATGCTGCTGACACAAACATCGCTATGTGGGGCACAGCCGTATGTATCTGAGAACTAAATGTCACTGCAGTGTACCTTTCTAGAAAACCTCGCTCACCTCCCTCCTTTAGTGATGCAAAGTGCTCACTTCAGTGAAGCTCCACCCTGCTCCTCTCAGCATGTGCAGCAAAGGATGAGGGGCAAGACTTTCAGAGGACATTAGGATGGATATGGAACCTGGCAAAGGGACACTCAGGAATGGAAAGAAAATATATTACTCGGACATGAATGGAGATGATGGTGTGAGAAAGACCATGACCTCGGGGCTGGGGACATGGGAAAATACTAGGTTGAATGGCTACAGCTGACTGTCCTGGGAAGTAACTCACCTCCAGCTGGTGCAGCAGGGCTTTCCCTTTTTTATTTATTTCTACCATCAACGTAAAGATGGCAACTTTAATATCCTGTTCCACTTGCTTTTGATTTTGGTTTACTTCAATTATTCTGAAAGTTAAATGAAAGAGAGGAAAGCAACTAAAAATTTGAGGCACATTTTTTTCTTACAGTGTTTAAAATTGATATTTTAATGTCTAAATCACACCAAAATGTTTTCAGCCCTCTAAATCTTTATTTCATGGTCCTGCCCTTTAGACTAACTCTTGTGAGGAGAATGAACACCCCAGAAGGAAATACGGGAAGATGAATTATGGTAACACCCAGAAGGATACTGTACACCTACACAGAACTGGGATTTATCAGCAAGACAGAGAAACTACGATTCTGAACAGGTTGGCTATATTCCCTGCAACTAAGGGCAGAAAAGAGTGAACTCGATACTCTGATCTCGGGCCTCTCAACTGGTATAGTGTTCAAAGTGATTCAGAGAGACAGGACAGGCTTTCCAACAAAGGAGGCTGAAAGAAGAGACAGCTAGATGCTAACGGTGGGCCGGGACGCAGCAGGGGCAGAGGGCCTCGCAAGCACGCACAAGGCCTGGGGCTGCACCCCAGCACCAGCTGGAGAGAAGGCAAACCTGGACCCCAGCGCACATCACACACTCAATGGAAGGGTAGATATTTTATTTAAAATTATTTTATAATTACTACTTTTTGCCACTAGATGGTAGAAATGCCTTTAATTATCTCTCCTCATTCATTCATTCCTCAGAATCAAAAATCCTAAAACCTATCAATACTGTATTTGACAAAATACACTATTCTGATTAAAGGAAATCATATCTGGTTAAACAGAGTTGTTATGTGAAAGGAAAAGGTTTTCTAAAAAAAGGACAGGAAAAAAATAAAAAAATTTTTTAAAAGAACAGGGAACTGATAAGAGTAAGAAAAACTGGGGCTGGGGATTTAGCTCAGTGGTTTGAGCGCTTGCCTAGCAAGCACAAGGCCCTGTGTTCAATCCCCAGCACCAAAAAAAAAAAAAAAAAAAAAAAAAAAAAAAAAAAAAAAAAAAAAAAAAAAAAAAAAAAAAAAAAAAAAAAAAAAAAAGAGTAAAAAAGACACAAGACAATACTAATGTTGATACACAATACAATGTATAATAATGTCTTCAATACAATACACGATTAGACATGAATAAAAAGTTAAAAAATCACATTTAAGTATCTCCTTTAAGGAACACAGGTAATACAAGGAATTACCTTAAAAAAAAAAAAGAAACCCCAATTATCACAAAGAAGCCTGCCTATGTCCTGGAATTGTCTAGAATAACACAGTATGATGACCAGGCTTAAGAAGGACCGACCTCAAAGGCGGACACAACATTCCCAGTGAATAAAATCAAACCTTGCAAGGCCTCTCTTGTTCTGGCTCTTTCCAGGAAGCATTTCTTGACCTATTTAGGGGGTGGCGTGTGACTTTTGTATGCAAAACAAAAAAAAGAACAGGATGTCACGGGTGTGTTAAGGGGGTCATCAAATGTTCCCGTGTGCCCCAAACGGGGTAAGAAAGAGGTTGGATGACACACTCTCCTCTGAAGTCAGCGGGCATTCCTATCACCGAATTCTGAGACGTGCACCTCGGGACTTCTGATTTTGTTCTCTGAAGCCAACAGACCTAACAAGTCACACGTAGAAAACGATTCACACCTTGTATCAGGCAACGAACGAAAGCCATGTGAAATAGTTACAACAATCCCTGCCCTCCTTGTGCCCTAAAAGTCCACCTCTTTTCAATAAAAAAGATCACACAGTCCAGAGAACAGTCTCAAATGTCAGCAAACGTTAAAATAGCAATTAAACTGGGCAGTGGTGGCATGCATTCATAAACCCCGAATTCTGAGGAGCCGAGGCGGAGGATCACAAGTTCAAACCCTGCCCGAACAACGTCTCATAATCAAAAATTTAAAAAGGGTCGAGATGTATCTTAGTGCAAAGGTTCTGGTTTCAACCCCCAGTACAGAGGTGGGGGTGGGGGCACAACAAATGTTTATTTTACAATACTGGCAAAAATGCTTCATTTTGTTTTTAAATATTAGCACTTACTTGAAATTGGAAAACACAAGGTAATTATAAATTACGAATACCTACCAGATAAATGAGCTATTACTATTGTTTATTGTAACAGTTTTAAAATTTCATGGCTCCAAAAAATATTTCCAACCTAGAGTTTCTATAAAATTTTTATCAGCTGTGTACTGTTAGTCATCGGACAGCTTACTACATAACTTCACAATGAGTCAAGAAAAATGTTCTCTTCCAAAAATGAGTATTTTATACATATTATATAAAAACAATTTATTATAATATCATAAACACAAATTTACCTGTTTTGGATCTGATTTCCTGTATATTTTATGTATTTTGTTTTTTCCATCAGTTTGGTGATTAATGTATCTATGATCACTTTTTGATTCTGAAAAGCTTCTTCTATAAATTGGTATCTGAAGAAAGAAAGAAAGAGCTTCATATAAATCTGTATGAAATGAGGGGAAATCCCAAGTTAAAAAGACTATCGAAAAGAGATTATAAAAGATATAATAATCTCTTAAATTACCAAATACACACTAGAAAGCAGGTTTTCCCTTTCTCTCAACTTACTAGTCAAGAAAGCGATCTAAAAGGACTAACAACTACAATATATACAAAACTTAAAAAAAAAAAAAATCAGATCCGACAAATTTAAAGACCCAATCCAAAAATGGACATCTGAAATTAACAGATACTTTTCAGACAAAGAAATACGAACAGCAAATACATTTATGAAAAAATGTTCAACATCACTGGTCATTCGAGAAATGCAAATTAAAACAGCACTGAGATTCCACCTCACTCCAGAAAGAATGGCTACCATCAAGAAATCAACCAATAACAAATGCTGCAAAGCTGTGAGGAAAAAGGAACCCTCCTCCACTGTTGGGGGGAGAGTAAATTGGTGCAACCACTATGGAAATCAGTATGTAGATTCCTCCAAAAACTAAGATTAGTGGTTCCATTTGACTCAGCTGTGCCCCTTTTCTAGGCATCTTCTCAAAAATGTTAAAAGCATCATACCATAGTGATGTGCATACTCATGTTTACAGCAGTACTATTTATAGCAGATAAATAATGGAAACAGCCCATATGCCCATCAACAGATGAATGGATAAAGAAAATGTGGTATTTATATTCCATGGAGTACTACTCTGCAATACAGAAGGATAAACTTCATTCATTTTTAGGTAAATGGATGCACCTTGAGACTATAATGTTAAGTGAAATTAAATTGGATACATGAGTTTAAGCATAGCATTGTTTCTCTTGTGTGAGAAACCCAAAGGGCAAATAAGGAGCAAAATGGAGGATTGGGAAACAGCAAGAACATACTATTAGATTTCTTTGGTACGTAATCATACCGTCTATTATAATGACATTTAAAATTCGTTCCTGGGAAGTCAAGTTTTTTCAATCTTTTAAACTTTTTTCTTTACTACACTAGGACTTTAGTATGATACACTGTTAAAAGAGATGATCAAAATGGTTTTCTATGTTATTCTTAATCTCAAGGTAAAAACTTTTAATATTTCATTAAGTATGATGTTTCCTAGTTAATTATAATAGGATGATCATCAGGTACAGGAAATCCCATTTTATTCCCAGTTTGCTAAAATTTTATATTATTAATGTATTTATTTTTAAAAAAATTTTATATTATTAATGTATGTTTAATTTTTACTGTTTTTCTTACCTCTAGTGATATGGTCATGTAATATTTCCCTTTTTCTTTTAACATGATAGCATGAATTACTTTGTGATACTAAATTAATTTTTTTTCTTTTTTTTGCAGGAGTTGCTGGGGTTCAAATTCAGGGCCTTGTGCTTGCTAGGCAAGGGCTCTACCACTTAAGCTAAATCCTCACCCCCAAATCTTATATTCTAAAAACAAGGTCAATTGGTTGTGATTGATTGTCTAAAAATGACAATATTACTGGGTTTAGTTTCCTATTCCTTAGAATTTTCACATTCATTTGATGGATGAGACTAGCCCGTAATTTCTCATTTCTATTCCTTACCAGCTTTTGGTACAAAGCTTATGCTGGTTTCATAAAACAAGTGAGACCCATTCCTTTACTATGTCCCAGACAAGTCTGTAAAAGAGAAGTACTACATTTGCATGAACTATTTTGTATATTCATTAGAGAAGTTACCTGTATCTGCAGTTTTCTGTATGGAAAAGTTTTAAATTATAGATTTACAGTAAAGAACTAGTTCAATTTCCTATTTTCTATGTTTCATTTTTATAACAATTTTCTCATTTTGAGTAAAACCTTTTTTAAATATCTTTAGGATATGTACTAAGGCCTCCTTTCACTTTTGCCTTGGTGATCTGGGTGCGAATTCTCTTAATCACTCAAAGAGTGACTTCTTAGCCCTCTGGGTGTGTGAAAATATTCTTGGGGCAGGGAGTATTTAACTCAGTGGGCAAGTGCTGGCCTGGCATGTGTGAGACCCTTGTAACACTGAAAAGGGGGAAAAAAAAAAAAAGAAGGAAAAGCAAATGCCTCAAAAGGGAAAAAAGCCCCCGCCATCCTCTATTCACATTCCAACCCAATCCTGACCCAAGAATTCTTTATTACTTTATTAGCTCTAAAATTTCTTATATAAATGATTTCTGAATTATGTCCAGGTTTCTAATGATCCTCTCATTGGAATAGTCGCTTTCAATTATCCAGTCTGCCACTACTGGGAGCACAGAACATTTAAGTAATTACGTACGTATGAGTAAATCAAGATCTTAATGTTTAAGTCAGCAGCTACTAACTCAAACACTTATGGAGGGCAGATGTAGACTGTAATCAACTGGGAAAGATAGACCTTGATCTAAAGGCCACTAAGTTAATTCCAACCAGATGCTGACAGGGAATTATACAACAGCCATTTTCTGGAAAAAAGTTAGAAATCTGGATTTTTTAAAAAAATGTAAAATCTTATTTTATAACACAAGCAACTAATTCCATATTTTGTAAAAGAGCATGTCAGCCAGTGTTCCTCAACTCCGAGGGATTCTGCTTCATAGGACATCTGGCAACATCGAGAGACATTTTAAAAATATTTTCTAATTATCCTAATTAGACAGGAATATGAGGGTGCTCCTGGTATCCAGCTGGAGAAGTCAAGGATGCTGCTAACCACCATATAGTGCACGACAATCCCCAAAACAAAGAATTATCTAGCACAAAAGGTCAACGAGGCTAACACTGAGAAATCCTGGTACAAGCCAGCATGCTGCTGGCCAAACAAAACCGATCTGCAGAATGCCACCCAGTAGGGTGGCAGGAGCCCTGAGGCCCCGGAAGCTGCGCTGCGCATCTGCGCAGGCCAAGGAAGACGCTGGTACCTGTGCTCTTTGTGTTCCAGCAGCTGACAGTCCCGACATGTCAGCTTGTCACAAGTCTCACAGTAAAGCTTCAGTTGCTCCTTTTTATGAAAGGGACAAAACACTGGCCGCTGACTAGTCACACCAACAGCCTCTGCAGAAACGGCGGGAGGCGGAGAAGAAAATCAATATGATTAAATACTAAACAGTTACGAGATGGTCTATTTGCACCCAAATCCACTAATACAAAAGTACTAGTTTCATCTGCAGCCTAACTCCACTAGGTAGTACAGATATGACAATACTAAGTACTCTCAGCATCTCATAAGAAAGGTAAATGAGCTTTTCATTTTTATATACATTTTATCAAAAATTTTAAAAATCTATGACTATTAAAGGCAACACAATGAAAACTCAGAAATGTAATTTTTATGTAATAAAAAAAAGCTTATTTGGTTATCTATATAACAAGTTAATAATCTCAAAGCAGGTTTCCAAAAAGACTACCAGAAGGAAAAGTTATAAAACATTTAGGCTCATTCCTTATATCTTTACAGAGAAAAGAAGTAAAAGACAGTAAGAAAAGGTAACTTTTAAAACATTTGCTCTAAGTCACATCAAATTAAGACATTTGTAAGAGAAGAGTTGGAAGTGTAAAAATGTAAGGCAGAAGGATTCTATGCCTAATTCATGTTTACCAGTATTTTAACCAATCGTAAGACTGACCTTTGTATTAAAAACAAAGAATACATTTAAAGTCTACTATTGTTCAAAATTAGTCAATACAGTGAAGTAGAAAACATGGTGAGAGAGAGAAGGCAATGACAGAATGGATGTATCACCTGGAGACACTTCCTCTTTCTGTCTGACCGTGTGGTCTTTTGTGAACTTCACCCTCTGATGAGCTCTAATACAGGTCTTACAGAGCCATTCGACGCACTCGACACAAAACCCGTTAGCTTCTGCATTGTCGTCACAGCTTGTGCATACCTGGGCATTTAAAAAAGAAAAGCACATCAGGAAAATTTCTGAGAAAAATGAAAAGCTTGTCACATCAAGCTGTTTGTAAATTTAAACTGACATTATGTGCTAAATTGTATGCATATGAATGGAAAGAATTATTAGGCACATTTTTTCCTTAGTTCAATATATTAATTATTCTGGCACTGTGCTAGATGTTAAGGATATAATAAATGAGGAAAAGCAAGTAGTTCCTTCCCTTACAATACCTACAGTTGCACAGATGGAGAACAGGTTCGAATCCCAGGTCCCACCCACCCGGACAAGCTGAGTGGGCTCGGGCAGGTTGGAGTACTCACCTTTAAAACAAGGACAACAGCACAAAAATTTCCCCGAGTAGCTGTAAAGACTCACAGGTCACAGATACACATTAGCGGCATAATCACACTAATACGTAATTATTGAGATGTGCCACAAAGGAAATATTTGAGAGGTTGTAAGAGCATATATATGATGGAGAGACTACTGCCACTGTGGCAGGGTTGGAAGAAAGGGACAGCAAGAGGAGAAACTACCCAGGGTAGGCTTTTCCTAAAAAGATTCTCTTAGCACCAAGACACGAAAGTCAAGCCAACAAAATACAAGATAAAAAGCCTTGCAAGATGAGGTGGTGCACACCTGTAATCCCAGCACTCGAGAGGCTGAGGCAGGAGGGTTGCTGAGAGTTTGAAGCCAACCTGAACTACATCTGGAGACCTTGTATTAAAATACAAAACAAAACCAAAAAGATAAAAAGCCTTCTAGGCAGAACAGTACAGGAGAGCACTGAGGACTGAAAGAACTGAAAGGAAATAACTATGATGGAAGTGCAGAGATCAAGGGGAAGACTAGCAGGAAAAGGAGCTGGTGGCAAGGCAGGGAGGGGCCACGGTGAGCAGGGTCACAGACAATGGTGGTCCTCTTTGCAGAAGTCTACTGAAAGCTGTTAAGTGAGAAAGTAGCATGATCAGGTCTGCAATGTGGAGAAATGACAAACTCGGTTTTTCAATGGCTTCAGTTAGGGCTGATGGAGTGTAGGTGAGAGCGGAATGAGTCTGGGTAGATTCAGGAAATGCAACTTGTGTGGATGATGCCCTGGGTGGGGGAGGTGAGGAAGAGATAGCACCTGTATTTCCACCTGCAGTAACTACGCAGACGGCAGGATATTAAAGTTACTACCTATAGGTAGCTCTTGTTACCTATTGTTTTTTTTAAATTATTACTTTTTAACACAGGGTTTTACTTCACAGTTAGGGCTGGCCTTGAACTTGCAGAAATCCTCCTGGGATTATAAGTGCTGGGATTACAGGCATGTGCCACTGGCTAGTTTTTATTACCTTGTTTGTGGTTAGGGAGAGAAAAATTTTCTCTTTGCACATGGTTGTCAAATTCCAATTACTTGGGTAACAGGTGTATAAACCAAAATCCACCATTTCTCAGCTTCAGTTATCTGCAGCCTTTCTAACACTGATACTGCTGGTGTCTGCTTCCTAGAAATCATATGGACTCTTTGCTACCTTCCAATCTGCATCTCCCTGACTGGCTCGCTGGGTCCATCTACCACTCTTTCTCTGCGTCTACAGATTTCTGTTGGATCTGGGAACTGACCTCATTTGCTTCCTTAGCCTCAACTATCCCCCCTATAATGATGTCACCTAAAAGCTACCTTCCATGGCAGGCTACAAAACGGAATGAAGGATGTCTATATATTCTGCTCAAGGAATTCTGTGGTGAAAATGCAAAGTAGAAAGAGTATGCAAATACCACTGCTTATTTAAGGAATATGGGATAAGGTAGGATGATTTATTTAAGAATATATATAATATTAAAAACACAAGCCAGGTGTGGTGGTGCACACCTGTAATCCCAGCACTCGAGAGGTTGACTACAGGAGGAATGTTTTGAGTTCGAGGCCAACCTGGGCTACACTGTGAGTTCAAGGCCAGCCTGAATTACAGAGTGAGACCCTGTCTCAAAAACAAACAAACAAACAAAAACCCCACAATTAAATAAAAATTAAAAACCACAAGAATAAACTATAAAAGCATAGTTTACCTATAAGGTGGGAAGGAAATAAGGCAGACGGGTAGCTAAAACAAGGATAGAAGTTCTGTGAATACGTCCTGTTTCACAGATTTTATTTGGGGAGTACATGAATGGTTTATAAGTAGTTGTACAAATATAAATTTCAAAAATTTAAATTCCACCTGAAGATGTAGCTCAGTGCTACATTTATCTTGGAGAACTGACACATATACATGTCCCATCTTCATCATTTTTCCCCCTCCCTGCCCTCCATCCCCTTTTCTATTTTTTTTTTTTTGTGTGTGTGCCGGGGATCGAACTCAGGGCCTTGTGCTTGCAAGGCAAGCACACTAATCACTGAGCTAAATCCCCAGCCCCAACTTCTGTTTTTTTTTTTTTTCCCCTTTGCTATTTTCACAAAGTCTGACCTCCTTGTTTCTTATCATCTCTTTTTTATTTGGCTCTTTATTTATATTCTGGGTTTCTCATATAAGAGAAACCATGTGATAAACAACCTAGCATATGAGGCCCTGGTCCACATCCCCAATACCAATGAACAGGAAATTTAAATTCCTAAACATTAAAAAAAAAAAAAAAAAAAGGTGGCTTGACACCACCTACACAATTGTTGAGAGTAATTTTACAACAGTTTCATTGAATAGCTCCAGTACACACACATATAGCAACTGCTATCTTTCCTGCTTTCTGTTTTGACAGAACACTCTATGATTTCCTCTCAGCTCCAACCACACTCTTCCATATACTCTTATTCTGCAAGCTGTATTTATGCTTTACAAGCTGGTTTCACTTTAGCTCCCAACAAGGAGTGGTGCTGGAAGGAAACTGCAATGCCAGAGGAACCTGATCCCTGCGGTCAGCTTTCTGCTTCTGATTTCTGTGAGTACTACTCAGGCTGGTGCTGCTTCATCGCCAAAGCAGCAGCTCCTTCCTACAACAAGTTAACTCTGGCTTGCAATTTTTCCAGTACTTGTAGAGCCAGCCTTATTGCACTCCACAACAGCACGAAAGTGTCAGAGGCCTGGGTCCCAAGCTAAACACCCAGAGGCTGGTGCTGGCCAAGCTGCACCTCCTCCTCAGATGTTTAGGAGAGGATCCACAAGGCCTTGCCTTTAAATTTTCCAGCACTTAACAATGGCAGTCTTTTGCCTTTGTTTCTTCAGCTGCCTCCCAAAGTTACTACCTCTGCTGATACTTTTAAGAATTTTTGGGGGCTGAGGATTTAGCCCAAGTGGTAGAATTAGCCCAAGGTCCTGAGTTTGATCCCCAGCACTCCCCCGTACCCCACAAAAAAAGAATTTTCTTCTAAGTCAAATAAATCAGACAGTGAAGGGTAAGTATCACATGGTTTCTCTTATATGAGAAACCCAAAATAAAAAAATTTGAAGAGCCAAATAAAAGAAAGATGACAGGAGATAGGGAGCTGGACTTCGTGGCGATGGGATGGGGATGAGAAGAGGGCATGAAAGTAAAATGATTAAGACATGACATATGACATGTACTGACATGTATCAGTTCCCGAGATCAACATAATTATTATGCATCACAGACATAAATAAAAACAATTTTCTTTATCTTTTCAGAAAACAGCTTTATATCTAGTTAACAAATTTTAAGAATTACAATGTTCCTTATTGCATCAAGACATCATAAAACCTGCAATACATGATGCACATTGATTTGTCCTGGAGAATATCATTGTCCACGCATGCCTTTAAGAAGCAAGATTTCCAGTATAGAATAGATCCAAATTTAAATCAAGAAAGTAAAACCCCGTAATTCTACATTTGACTCAAGAAAAAAAGACCAACACAATGGTAATGAGGCCATAGTACCCATGCATAATCTCCAAAACTAGTTTTTTGGCGGTGTGTCAGGGACTGAACCCAGGGCCTCGCGCATGCTAAACGCATACTGTACTATACCCTGAGCCGGTTTCCATTCTTCAAAGCTGGTGACACAACAATGAGAATGTTTATCCCCTGCAGTAAGCCCTGTTTTGGCTTTTGATTTAAAATTCATATGAGGAAAACTTTTGAGTACTAGTAAAACAACAAAAAGAATTTTAACCAGAGGTGACTATGTTCATTGATAAATTCCTATATCCCTAAATTCCTACGGTTCAACAAACACACACAAGGTGTTGAGGATTTAGCTCAAGTGGTAAAGCACCTGCCTAGCAAGTGCAAAGCCCCAAATTCGATCCCCAGCACCAAAAAAAAAAAAAAAAAAAAAAAAAAAAAAAAAAAAAAAAAAAAAAAAACCCACACACAGAAATTTGCTATGTATACTTTTTTTAAAAATTCTTGAGAAACACAGCAAGTGAATATTTTTCCCTAACCAGATACTTTGAAAATTCCTAATAAACATAGCCAATGATCATTCTTCCTTAACCAGATTTAGTTCCTTCGTTGGTCTTCTGTTCCAAACTAAAGAAACTGCCTAGATCAATGATGGCAAACCTTTCAGAGCTTTCAATGATAACAAATAGCCTACTGTGGCACTTGTGCCATAGGTTCGCCCCCATTGGCCTGGAGGTATCATCAATGACTCAAGACTCACAAGGAGAGCAATACACTACAGTCCACACATGCCAGGGCATTCTTCACAGCCTGGCTAACCTCTGCTAGAGTGCCGTGGCTCATCCTTAGGGATCTGGCATTTCAATTTAAGAGGCCAATAAAAATGATCCATATGTGGGCTATAGAAATAGAAGAGAAAGATTGCAGTACTTTTTTTTTTTGGTGCTGGGGATCGAACTCAAGGCCTTAGTGCTTGCGAGGCAAACGCCCTAACCACTGAGCTGAAGCCCCAGCCCCAGAAATAGAAGAGAAAGAAAGATTCCATTGGATGTCTTAACCCAACACCTTGGCTGGGTGTGGTGGTCCATGCCTGTAATCCTGGCAGCAAGAGGGAGTCTAAGGGAGAACAAAACCGGGGAAAAATGGGACTCAACACCTTGGGCAAATGACACAAAGTAATACTGTGTAGCCAGCCAGGCACAGCTGCTCAAGCCTGTAGTCCCAGTACTGAGGAGTCTGAGGCAGAAGGAACACTGCTACTAGTTCAAGGCTAGCCTAGGTCACACAGTGAATTCAAGGCTGCCCTGAACTACACATCAAAAAAAAAAAAAAAAAAAAAGTAACTTTGTGTAGAAAAGACTTACTTAAAAAATGCAGAAACCTTACTGATGTCTATTTCACATGTATCATTAAAGCATTTATCATCAAAATACAAAAAATGAAAAAAGGAGATTAAAATAAAATCTAATTGATAATGGACAGCAACTAAGTAAATAAAATAAATAGACTAATAACGTCAAATAACTTCTTTCTCTTGGGGGAGAGGCAGTGAGGGGAAAGTGGGGCTGCAGTGAGGAACTTCTGTCCTGGCACTGTTTTATTTCATAAGCTGCATGACTCATTGATACTTTAAAAAACATTACATGACTTCATAGAGGAACGGTCTACGGTTTGGCTCCTCTCAGGGTTGAGGTCTGCAGCATTTTAGGCTGCCTCATCAACAGGTGGGAATGGCCCCAGATGTACACACTTACCTGATTAGACTTTTCTACTGTACTGCTGGGAACCTCAGTAGTGTCCTTCACAAAAAAGTTATCTATGATGTGTCTCTCAGCACACTCTTGGCTGCAAATTGGGCATCGAATGACTCCAACTGGGAAAGACAAAATGACATTCTATACTGAGTACCGAGCCAACACATATCCTCTAAACTCTAAGAGTTCTTTCACAGCATCCACCCTTTACATTCATAACTACTTTCAAATTTCATAAATAGTTCATTTTCAGTATACATGATTTTACACATCACAGTTACAAAATGAATAGTACCTAGATTCTCATAATTTTAAATGACATGCCCTCTCACTAAATAAACATCGCCAATGGCTACTGTCACTACTCAGTAACTTCTCCAGCAGTGCTTTTTAAACAAGAATATCCAGCAGCCTGAGGCCAGATACTGGAATAGGGCGATGTGAGGAAGAGAAGGAGGGAAGTGGGTCCCCTGGACCCAGCAAGATCTGAAGGCAGAATTAAAGCCTATGGGGAGAGCAAAATGAGGGACCTCAGCACAGAAGGAGATGGCAGGGGGCACTTGCTCCGAGCCCCAGCTCACAGCACGGGAGAGGCAGCTCAAGCCTGCAAACACAGGGTAACGACTGCCAACCCCAGAGGCCTCCACGGAGACACACCAGTGGGACGGAGCAGTGGACACAGCGGACTGTAGTGACTGCTGACTTATGTGGGTTCAGACATCCCCCAGGAGAGGGCAACTGGCCAGTCGCCATCTTGGAGAAGCTGCAGGTAGCTCCCCGTGTCACGTCAGGGCGCAGCCAAGTCCGAGCCAGCAGGAGACACACAGTATGGTGCTAACTGGACAAATCAGGTTTCAAACTCGCAGCCAGAAACCGGCCTGAACTTTAGGGAACTAATGGGGAAGGCTTGCTGGGATTATCTACTACCCCGCTGTAAATCTACTGCTGGGATTAAAGGACATGGATCTGGACCTGCGCACTCTGTCTACCAGTGACAGCAGAGATACGCCTGGAAGTGGACATTTTTCCATTTTGTTGTTTTTTTCTGTTCTCATTTTTTCTTTTTGCTTTTCTTGTTTTTGAAAGTGAAATTTGTTTCTAGCTTTTTTGTTGTTACTGTCTTGTTCTGTTCTTGTTTTTTTCTTCCTTCTTTCACTCCTGCCTTCCCTACCAGTTTTCCAAAGTTTGCATAATTTTCCACTGTCCTCCAGGCTTGCTTCTCATTTCTCTTCTTCTACTTCTCTATTTTGCCCCATAATCCCTTTTGAATTTTCTCCCCTAAAGGTAAAATCACCACATTGAGGGCATATTTACTGTATACAATTTTCTGGCTTACTTTAAATATTGTTATATAACCACAAACTAGTTCACACAGTTAAAGGAGGCAAATTAATAGTTACCAGTTTGTCATTTTCTAGACTGTGTTTGATGCTGTTATTATTGATTGTACTACTTTAGCCAGAGGAAAGAACTGTTCTAATCAGTTGTTCTTCCTTGCATGCCTGAGGGTCACAAAGAACACTATACCCCAGTGCCAAAGAACTGAAGGCTAGCCAAATCTCATCCCCAATAAACTGAAGAGGGAGGATCTTGCAACAGACTCCAAACGCAAAAACCAGCTAGCTACATCTGCAAGACATCTTTGAGAAGTAGTCATTTCCAAAGGGTTCTCAATACTAGCAGTAAATGTACCTACCCATAAGAAACTTACAAGCATCAACCCACAAATTAAATTTTAAAAAAGAGGGGAAAGACAGAGAAAGAGAGAGAACGAGGGCATGTAAGCGAGATGCAAACCCAGACTTCCAGTTCACCAAAGGCAAACTCAGGGGGCAACAAGGTTGAACTACTTGAAACCAACCAATGGACTCTTGGAAGTGGTAATAGCAAAAGAAAGGAAGCTGATTAATGAAGCTTTAGAAAAAAATCAAATCAGAAATATTTTTTCAGATAACTAGAGATGGGAACCAGAATGAAAGACATGACTAGTGATTCTACAGCAGATAAAGATAAAAAAAAAAAAAAAAGAGGAGCTTAGGAAAATGATGGAAACCATGAATGCCCAACACAGGAAAGAAATGGAATCCACGGAACAGATTCAAACAGATACTGAGGAGATTAAAAATTCTATTGAAAATGTAGGCAGCAGAATGAACCAATGTGAGGACAGAATATCATACATAGAATAAAAGATTGTGATTAGCTATAAAGAAAAGAAAGAGCTCTTAAAAATAGTAAGGGACCCTGAAAAATCAATCCAACAGCTGCTAGATGACACAAGAACAATAATATAACATTGATCGGAGTCAATGAAAAAGCTGGCGATATAGCACAAATGACACAAAAACCTATTCCCAGAAGTAATGGCAGAAAACATACCAAGTATGGAAAAAGAACTTGACACACAGATAAATGAGGCATACAGAACTCCAGTTAGCCATGATTAAACATGAAAATGCAGAACTACATAGATATCTTAAAAGAATAAGAAACTGGTTTTCTCTAAATCTACAGAATCAGGTATCAGGAAGTGGAGCACAGACATCTGGGTATAACACCTCCACAGGATATTACAGAACACTATTCTGTTTCCCTTTAACAAATGCAGGGGCTGGGGATTTAGCTCAGTGGTTAAGAGTGCTCGCCTTGTAAGCACAAGGCCCTGAGTTCAATCCCCAGCACAAAATTTTAAAAAAAGCAACAAAAAAAAAACCACACTCCACGACAAAGAACAAATGCAAATGGGGCTCCTTTGAAAACAAAGCAAGAAATAATTCTTATTGTGCTTGGTAAAACAATGAGTAATAATTATAAGTGAATTAAAGATCAAATACAAACTTGTTGAAGATTGTAGTAAGGTTCTCAGATACATTTTAAAAATGAAATGCAAACCAAGTGAGGTAGTGCATGCCAGTAATTCCAGCACTGGGGCTGAGGCAGGAGGATCACTGCAAGTTCGAGGTCAGCCTGAACTACATAGTGACATCTTGTCTCAAAAAACCAAACCAAACCAAACAAAAAAGGAATAAGAAAAAGAAATGTGTAAGAACATACACAAAATAATCCAAAAGCCAAGTTCATTTGTATATATTCAAGCTAGAAACAATTTTAGTAGGTGTGCTATTGAAGCAAGCACTCAAGCTAGGAACAAAATTTCAATCGAAATAAAATCCATTAGGGGCTGGGTGAGTTGCTCTGTGGTGGAGTGTTGGCTGGCATGTGAAGGCCAGTTCAATGCAAGAACTGCAAACAAACAACCCACTTTACAATAGCAACAAAAATATTCTATGTATTAAAGAAAAATTTAGAGAGATGTGTAAAGGTCACTATAGAGAAAAATGTTAAGTTAATCTAAAACACACTTAAAAGTCTCTAAATAATGAAGAGGCCACATTCATGATAGTAGAGATGCCAACTCATCTACAGACTCAATGCAATTCAGCAGCAATCCTGATGGGGATTTTAATGGAATTTTACTGAGCCAGAGACACATACCTACTAAACAAGGAGACATAAAACTATAGTAATTAAGATGATGCGGTATTTGTAAAAATAAACAAATAGAATTAAATACACGTATCAGAAACAGACCTAGATATGTGGATGTTTGACAGATATAACACTACAAACCAGTAGGAAAATAAATTAATTTCTTGGGACTGCACCAGAAAAACTGGGGATGAAGTTAGATCTTTACTTGCACTCAAAAAATAATGATTGTGTGTGGATTAAGAATTTTAAAACATTTGCTGTAGTCTGGACGTTGAATGCCCTCCAAAGGCCTATCCCCAAAATAGCACCACTGGGAAACAGCAGGAGCTGGAGGCGAGGATGACTAGGGGAGGTCCCCAAGGTAAATTACAATCCACCAACCCTCCGCTCCCCACTCCTTCTGCCTCACGCTCCGGCCACGACCTGCTGCCTCACCACTCAAATAGCGCTAACCAATTGTGCACTGAAATCTTCAAAACTGTAATCCAAAATTAGTCTTGTGTCCTTTTTAGGCATTTTTCCATACTAATGGAAAGCTAACAAATACAACATCGCAAAGATACAGAGGATAGTATCTTTGTGACCTTGCAGTAGGAATACACTTCTTAAATAAAAACAACCAAAACCGAAACAATATATTTAACTTTGTACAGAACTACAAGTAGCCAAATATTACTACGTTCAAAGTGAGAAGTCAAGCGCCAAACTGGAAGACACGTTCAACACATCTGAACTTTTATGAAACTGTTTTTTGGTTATTAATCCCTACACAATAAACAACTATGTACAGTGTGTTAGTTGTTAAAAATACAGAGATGATTCAGGTATATGGGAGGACACACACAGGTTACATGACAATTCTAAGCTATGTCACGCAAGTGACTTGAGCAGCTTTGGGTTGTGGTATTGTAACAATCTCCCCAGATCCTGAGGGATAAATGTAGCTACACTACTCAGAAATGTGGGTTGCAGACAAAGGGGTACACACATAGAGCAGCTGAATAAAACAGAAGAGAGAACCTGAAACAAACCCATACACGTTGGATCAGCTGGCTGACAGAAATGCAGAAGCCAGCATTACCCTGGCCAAGTACAAAACACAGCCTAAAGAAAGCAAAGATAATACTCGGCATATGACACTGGGAATAAAAAACTCATCACATACTTTTCTACTGTAAATTTGTACTTTACCATTACTGTAGCCGGCTGAGCATCTCAGCAGCTGTGCCTAGGGGATACAGGAAGCAATCTTTGTGTTCACCTTTACTTGGTAAGACAAATGGCAATATGTGCACACCAGTGCCTAAGTGTCAAACCAGGATTTTCACCCTCATGCTCCATGTTAACAGGTTTGGGATATGTTTACATGAGCATTAGAGGGTAAAATACAC